>JACJUY010011059.1:13538-26793 GCA_014220935.1 Platorchestia sp. MABIK
ACAGAAGTACACACTGAAGTACTGAAGTACATACTGAAGTACTGAAGTACTGAAATACAGAAGTACAGAAGTACATACTGAAGTACTGAAGTACTGAAGTACAGAAGTACTGAAGTACAGAAGTACATACTGAAGTACTGAAGTACTGAAGTACAGAAGTACATACTGAAGTACTGAAGTACATACTGAAGTACTGAAGTACTGAAGTACAGAAGTACATACTGAAGTACATACTGAAGTACTGAAGTACTGAAGTACAGAAGTACACACTGAAGTACTGAAGTACATACTGAAGTACTGAAGTACTGAAGTACAGAAGTACAGAAGTACATACTGAAGTACTGAAGTACTGAAGTACTGAAGTACAGAAGTACTGAAGTACAGAAGTACATACTGAAGTACTGAAGTACTGAAGTACAGAAGTACATACTGAAGTACTGAAGTACTGAAGTACAGAAGCACAGAAGTACAGAAGTACATACTGAAGTACAGAAGTACAGAAGTACATACTGAAGTACTGAAGTACAGAAGTACATACTGAAGTACTGAAGTACAGAAGTACATACTGAAGTACTGAAGTACTGAAGTACAGAAGCACAGAAGTACATACTGAAGTACAGAAGTACATACTGAAGTACTGAAGTACTGAAGTACTGAAGTACAGAAGTACTGAAGTACAGAAGTACATACTGAAGTACTGAAGTACTGAAGTACTGAAGTACAGAAGTACATACTGAAGTACTGAAATACTGAAGTACAGAAGCACAGAAGTACATACTGAAATACAGAAGTACATACTGAAGTACAGAAGAACATACTGAAGTACAGAAGTACATACTGAAGTACTGAAGTACTGAAGTACTGAAGTACTGAAGTACAGAAGTACTGAAGTACAGAAGTACATACTGAAGTACTGAAGTACTGAAGTACAGAAGTACATACTGAAGTACTGAAGTACTGAAGTACAGAAGCACAGAAGTACATACTGAAGTACAGAAGTACATACTGAAGTACAGAAGTACATACTGAAGTACTGAAGTACATACTGAAGTACTGAAGTACATACTGAAGTACTGAAATACTTGCAAAGTTTTTGGTTCCAAATTGACAGCACTGAGCAAAACATGGTGAAAATGTGGGGACTTTGTGTGGAGACTTTGTGTGGGGACTTTGTGTGGGACTTTGTGTGGGGACTTTGTGTGGGGACTTTGTGTGGGGACTTTGTGTGGGGACTTTGTGTGGGGACTTTGTGTGNACTTTGTGTGGGGACTTTGTGAGGAGACTTTGTGTGGGGACTTTGTGTGGGGACTTTGTGAGGAGACTTTGTGTGGGGACTTTGTGTGGGGACTTTGTGTGGGGACCTAGCAAGGTGACTTAGCGTGAGAACTTAGCGCAAGGACATTGCTTACTAACTTAGCAAAAATCTCAAGAGCTAAGGCAAAAGGTGAAGAAGCAGCCAGGTTGTAACTCCGTTAATTCTGGCAACCGACCCCCAGAATTGCGCCTACGAATATACAGTAGGTACTCGTGAAATTTAAAAAAATTGTTTCCACACTATTGATTCTGTTTGTTTAAAAACACAAAACCAAAATTTCCTTGAATGTCAGCTTACTTGTTCAAAAACTTTTGTACTTAACGAGTTTCATGTCCAGCTTTGTGAGAGTTGAGTCCCTTTGTTTGTTGTGTGTTGAGTGATGAGTCATGACCGCGTCGTATTGTGGATGTTTTGCCCAAAATGTTGTTTCAAGGATGGTGGGTATCTGAACAAGAAGATATTTCCTGACTTTCCATTGCGGGACCAAATCATCAAAGCTGCACAAGAACAGATGAGCAGGACTGAAGGTGTGCGCCATCCCTCGAGTTGAACAACACAAGCAGCCAAATTTCCCGTCGGTCTCTCGCACCCGGCGGTCCAGCATGGGTTCTGTACCGCAGGGTTCTTTTGTTTCTGTTGGATCATCCGTTCAAAAAGAAGTTTTGTCTTCCATAGGGGGAATTCCTCAGAGTTTTCATGAACTACTCAGACCTCGAACTGGTCTAAAATCAACATTACATCCTTCTAGGGAAACCCTTCCGCTTCATTAGAAGCAGAACAGGGCCCTGCATGTCTACGTTGCACTAGGCCAATCCATTCAAATGAGAAGGTCATGTCCACTCACAAAAGTAAATTGCCGGGAACTCTCTTGAATTCCTCGCACTAAACGGATCCCATTTTACTGCTGCAGACGCAGCGCAGAGCGCAGAAGTTCGCTGAGACCCACGGAAACTCGCGCTAAATCTCAACTTGCAGACGTTAACTCTGAGCAACGAGCGAACTTTAGCCTTCGGCCCCTGCTCTGGATCATAAAACGCAGTGCGCTCACCGTGCGCTCAACGCGCTCTGAGCGCCCCATGAGCGCAGCCTGCACTGCTCACCGTATTGTGATGAGGCATGGCAGACGTGAGACAATTGCCGCGCGGTGAAATGTAGTTTGTTCTCAACGCCTTCATTTGGCCATCAGCTGTGAATGCTGGTCTAGCCGAGCGTTCTGTGTCAGCTAGACTACAACAGCTCTAAATATTCCGAACCTCTCCCGTACAGTTCTGTCTGGTAGCGCACATTCAGTGGACACTTTACATGTTTTCTTTGTTATTTCAGCGGCTTTTTTATTGAAACTGTAGCAGGAAAACATGAAATGCCTAAAGTGTTCATTTTGTTTTTCATTTTGGATGGCCACCAAATTGATCAAATCTCTGCCCACATTAAGCAGTGCTCTCACCAGAAATGTAACGCTTTATTTTTATCACGATCTAACATGATCGAAAATAGTCAAAACTAGCACAGCAAAAGGATAGGGATGAATTTTCCAGATATTTTACTCCTCTGCTGTCCTAAATCCTCTTCCTTCTCTCGGGTCCCTGCCCTCTGCTCTTATTTTGTTAGTCCTATCCATCACATGACTGACCGTTGTCCTGACCTCTGCGGCAGGGCCGCCAGTGAGCCACTGCATGCCTCACAAAGGGCCACCAGGGGGCCACAACATGCCTCACAAAGGGCCACCAGGGGGCCACAACATGCCTCACAAAGGGCCACCTACGGGCCACTGCATGCCTCACAAAGGACCACCAGGGGGCCACAACATGCCTCACAAAGGGCCACCATGGGGCCACAACATGCCTCACAAAGGGCCACCTGCGGGCCACTGCATGCCTCACAAAGGGCCACCAGAGGGCCACAACATGCCTCACAAAAGACCACCAGGGGGCCACAACATGCCTCACAAAGGGCCACCAGTGGGCCACAGCACGCCTCACAAAGGGCAACCAGTGTCCACTAGAGGCCTCAGCGCTACCTGCCCCAGTGACAGCCCCAGATTTACAGCCGCCGTGGGAAGCCCAGGCCAGTTCTTGTCGCCACAATTTTCCGGCCCCAAAATAGGCTTCTTCAGCGCATCTTTGGAGCATTTCCCCGCTTCAGATGCGCATCATATATCTAAGAAACACAGGTGGCTCATACGCAACTTTCCCTTGTTCAAAATAGCTATCAAGAGAAGCATGGAACACAAAAGCAAGATTCAAGACGGCGCAGGAGAGCGGTGGGTGTGGTTGAGATACTCACTGTATAACATTCATTGTTCAGATGTTCACCTGGTTAACACACGTGCTTCTTTAGCTGGGTTCATTGATTTAAAGATTTCTGGAGTTCTGCTGTTTAACTCTTGAAAGATGCTACGCTGTAATTTCTCGAAAAGATCAGATGTGTTGCTGTGAAGTATTCCCTTCAAATTTTCCAGGGGGACGAAATCACCAGCATTCAAATGTGGACATAGAGGCGCTGCAATACCTTCCCCTAACCTAAATTTGAAATGAAGAAATACTGGTTTCAGCCGTGGACTCTCTCGCTGTGTGAGGTGTTGCTCTATCTTATTGGAGCAATGTGATCTCCATGTCAACATTAGCCATTTCAAGCAGCAAATATTTTCTAATCTTTAGCTGATGCCGGTTGCCATCCACATTCACTGCAGCACCAGCATCTTCACAGCCCAGAGTCGGTCACAAAACAGGTCGCTGCAGAATTAATAAAAACTGTCAATGCTTCACCTCAAATAAACCTACGATTCTTTGGACAGAGACGCAATTTTATAAAATAAATGCGAGGATAAAAGTGTTATGAACGGTAGAAGAAGCGTGGAAGTGAAGCAATGTGGAATAAAACACACATAATAGGATAATTTATTTCCAAATTTTTCAACTTTACGGAACAGTTCAAGTTCATCAAGTGTTAAATTAAGAAGATATTCACTCAACATTTTTTGTTGGGACACGGTGAATCGTTAAAAATATAATACCTTTGTTACCTATCTGTAGTCCATAAAAAGCAACTATTCGATGTACAAACATCATCTTCAGGCAGGAAATATACTGATAGACTAGAGAAGTATTACATTTTTAACGATTGGCAGTGTTACAATAAAAATGTAGAGGGAATTTCTCCTTAATTTAACACTTTATGAACTTGAACATAGAACAAGAATGATGCTCCATGGTCTCGCTAGCGAAGGCCTCCCCTGGGAAGGGCAGAAGACCAAGCCAGTCACGGCTGAGCTCTCCAAACAAAACTCGGAACGAAGAATTACTCTCGAGGCATCCGAGCTCCAAGAAATTCTGTTTAAAACTTCCTGGCTCCCAAAGAATTTGTTTCAAATGACCCAGTTTGTAGTAATTCAGAGAAATGCTTCCAAGTAGCGAGCGTCATTCTTTCGCGGCAGAGCCTCCCAATTTTGTGGGATGCATTCAAGTGAGGCGCAGCTTTGTCTCAACCACGGTGGAGGAAACGAGGTAGGGTCATTTCTATAGAGGAAATACACCTCCTCTTGTTCGGTTAGCCAATAGAACGGCTTTATTTCGAACAAATGTTGTGACGTCACCATTGCGAAACGTCGTTAGGCCACTAGTGGTGCCAGATTTGGGCTAGCAGTGTTGCCAGATGCAATATGAGCGCTGCTATTGGTCCGTTGCCGTGACGTCAGTATTGCCACACGGTCGACGCAAAAAAGACTGGTTTGACCCTTCCTTGTTTCCTCCACCGTAGTGTGGTCTCATTATAGACTCACGTTCCCAAGGATAGGCAATCTTGGCCGCACCTCGCTCGGACCTGCACACCCAGAACGTGGCCACTCTACAGCTGCAGTTTTCTCTTTGTCTCGTGCAATATTTTGTTTTGAGATAACCATAATCGCGATCTTCAAGCTTCTAATGATACAGGGTGTCATTCAAAATAATCCTCCCAGGCAACCTTGGAGACCGAAACACACACACCAATACACACGAACGCACTCACCAACAAACACTAACACACACACCAACACACACCAACACACACCAACGCATACACCAACACACACCAACACACACCAACACACACCAACACACACCAACACACACCAACGCACACACCAACACACACCAACACATACCAACACACACCAACACACACCAACACTCACCAACACAAACCAACACACACCAACGCACACACCAACAAACACCAACACACACACCAACACACAGACACACACCAACACACACACTCCACCACACACCAATACACACGCACACCAACACAAACCCGCGACCGGCACACAGCACAGAGAGGGTCACACAGATGCGGCCATTAGGTCGCTTGCAAGAGATATATCGGCAGCGTCGGCCTCTTCTTATTGCCGCCGTCACCACTTGCGGGCTGGCAAACGGGTGCTGATCTGGTCGAGTGCTGGGCTATAGCACACTGACCTCTGGTGTAGTGTGTAGTGTGTTGTGGGGTCATATGGAACATGCGCATGCTGACTTCTGGTGTAGTGTGTGCAGTGTTGTGTGTGATGACCTCTGGTATAGTGTGTAGTGTAGTGTGTTGTGGGCCACATACTACATGCGCATGCTGACCTCTAGTCTATTGTGCAGTGTACATATTGTGTACTGTGTTGTGGGGCGACATGCTGCACACTTCACGTGCATGATGTGTAAAGTTCGATGGACAAATGCTCATGATGAACATTTGAAGCTCACATTTGCCATCACTGTGTTCACTGCATGTCAGAAATAACAAGAATTATAAAAAGTCAAATGGGAAACAAAAATAGCGCAGATTGCTGTAGTCACTAACGCTTAACGGCATGAATTATTTTTGGAAATGCTCAGGTCAGCAATGGCGTACACACCGAACTCTGCCGCCTGAGGGGGGTATTGGATACGTATAACACTTACGCCTTCGCTTTATGTACAGTATCCCACGAAAACACGAACCGAGTATTTATTTTCCCGCATCAGTAACACCATCATGAAAATACCATAAGCATTTAATTTCTAGCAAAATTATCCTTCAAAATTTACCTATAGAAAAGGTATTACTGATTATGATGGTCTTACTGAGACAGGAAAATAAAAACTCGGTTCGCGTTTTTGTGGGACACACTGGATATTGTGTCTTGTTGGCAATACCAACCGTGGAAATGCACTTGTCTCAATTAATTCTTTCTATGTACAGCAAAATTCGGTATGTGTCAGACTCGACACTCCGTACAGTGATGGGATAAGGCTCGGGTTTGAAATTAGTGAAGACTGTGAGAGTAGCCCTCACCCCTGCGCACTGTGCCCTTACCCCTGCGTGCTGTACCCTCACCCCTGCGTGTTGTGCCCTCACCCCTGCGTGCTGTGCCCTCACCCCTGCGTGCTGTGCCTTCACCCCTGCGTGCTGTGCCCTCACCCCTCAGGCGACATACACTCCCAGAGTCCGCTGCGCACACCCAGACGTCCTCGTGCGTTCGTACGTGGCCGAGAGCTGAATGTTCTCTGAACTCTATAGTGGTCCTGGATTGTCTATGGAGGCTGCTCAGGAGATGTTGTTGGAAAATTAACATTCCTCCAGCATTCAGCGATGAGGGCAACCGTCCAGCAGAACGGGTTTTAGGTTTAAGGTTTCTGTCCAGAGTCGATGCGAGGAGTTCCAACGTGTGCCAGGTGCTCTGTGAAGAAAGAACGTCTCCGCTCATCTGAGTGGACGAAGTCACCCGTAAAAAAAGCCCTGTTCATCACATTTGCGCTCACAATGTTATAATTGTGAGAATAAATGTGTTCATCAAAGCGCCTGAGCAAGCAATTAAAATCAATAAATAGCTGATAAATAAGCAGGCCTTCCAGCTCAACCAATGGTGGTTCATAGCCTCCGCATGATGCCTGAGAGAAGGGAATGTTTTGCAGCGTGTCTGTAAAGAATAACGACTTCAGCAGAGTATTTGAAAGGAGTCCCAGCTTCAGCAGAGTGTTTATGAAGCTCCTTCACGACACAAGCTCCATGTTCCGAAAGGGTTCAGCACGCCTTGAAGAATTTCCAATGAGCTCTGAAAAGTCTGCCATTCTGTGTGAACGCTTGGAGAATCAATAGTTTCGAAGATGATGCACTGTATATACTGTTGAAGGAGGGTCTGTGAGACAACAAGGCCTCTAAGAAGGGTCTGTATGGCAGTAGTCTGTCAGCAGACCACGACCAGGCAGACCACACCACAACTCCGGAACCACAAACTCCGTCCCTGGCAGTCCCGGCAAAGTTGCCAGACTGAGGAGGGCGCCGGACTTATTGCCTAACTTGCCTCCCTCAAAGTTTTAGCAGCCATTTCTGGTTCAAATTGAGCCCTGGAATCTCAGACGAACTTCTCCAACTTTTTTATTGACGTTGCCAATTTTTCTCATTTGGGGCATAGGAAGCGAGATGCATTTGTACGGAGCAAAGTTTCGCGCGCTGGAGAGAATATACAGTATATCAGGGTATATATCTGACTTATATATACAACTTAAATATACAGGGGAACCTGTGTACGCCTCAACAGGGTGCTGTGGTGGTGCTGTGGTGATGCTGTGGTGGTGCGGTGGCCGGCTCTGTAGAACTACACCACCACCCTATGTATACCTTCGCTCCACAGCCCTGAACCATCTCGTTAAAGTCTCCGATCTGGCCCAAATTGCGCATGACTCATGTATTTACAGTCCGGAGCAATCTTTTTGCCTACTTTCGGGTAGAGAAAGACAGAAAATTTAGTTTCTTGCTGTGCGGTCAAGCCTCCGCTTACTTCTCTTCTGTTGGAGCTGCTGTGGCAGAGAACTGACCCGACGCCTTTTTTCTCCACAAGAACTCAGAAAAAATTTAGTTTCGGTGAGGTAAAACGACGCCCTTAGAAGCGTGCAGGAGACAATTCTGCAGTAAACAATAAACACTGGACCAAACTATTATGTTGTCTAGAGTGCATGGGCCAATTTAGAAGTAAAAAATCTAACCTATCTCTTATAATGTTTTTTTTTTAAAGATTGAAAATCCATTTTTTATCCGTTACCTCTTCACACGAAGTGAACAAACCATTTATATTCAATGTAGAAATAGAAGTGAGGAATCCACTTGAGAAGCTGCAGACGCTCGTTAGAATGTAATTTAGTATACGATTTTACACCTCAGAATCTAAAACCCAAATCACTGAAGCAAACCTGAGAAATGTTTGTTTTATTTTGATTAAAAGTCATTTATGTCAGCCTTACAATATTATTTTGATTCCAAATCATTTATATCATGCCAACAAGATTATTTTTATCACAAGTAAAATTTCTTAACCCAAAAATATTTGTTTGATTACAAATCATTCATATCATGCCAACCATATTATTTTTATTACAAGTCATTTATCTTAACCCAAAAATATTAGTTTGATTACAAATCATTTATATCATCCCACCAATATTAGTTCGATAACAAATCATTTATGTCAGCCCAAAAATATTAGCTTGATTACAAATCATTTATGTCAGCCCAAAAATAATAGTTTGATTACAAATCATTTACACACGTTAGCTTTAAAATCATTGGCTTTATTTTGATTACAAATCATTTGTGCTTCACCATAGACAATTATTTTTATTTAGAATACTTCTCAATAACAGCACCGTTACTGGCAGGCGGGCTGCTTATTTTCCCGTATCAGACGATCTGTCAAGAATTACGACATGAGCAGAATATCTGCAAGGAGTCACGGCTCCAGCAGAGTGTTTATGAAGCTCCTGCATGGCACAAACCCCCGTGTTGCGGGAGGGTTCAGCGCGCTTTGAAGAACTTCCAATGAGCTCTGAAAAGTCTGCCATTCTGTGCACTCGCTGAAGAGAATCTAGAGCTTCGCGTAGGATCTATGTGGAAGCAGGGCCTCGTGAGGCAGGTCTGCATGGCAGCAGTCTGCCACCAGCACATTCTGGCAGCAGTCTGCCAGAAGCACATTCAGGCAGCAGTCTGCCAGCAGCACATTCTGGCAGCAGTCTGCCAGAAGCACATTCTGGCACCAGTCTGCCAGCAGCACATTCTGGCAGCAGTCTGCCACAAGCACATTATGGCAGCAGTCTGCCAGCAGCACATTATGGCAGCAGTCTGCCAGCAGCACATTCTGGCAGCAGTCTGCCAGCAGCACATTCTGGCAGCAGTCTGCCAGCAGCACATTCTGGCAGCAGTCTGCCAGCAGCACCAGAAAAGTTCGACATTTGAGAGTCTGCGATGCGAGCGTCCATTCAGTATTCTCTCTTTGCTCCGCTCGCCCCCGAGTGCTGCTGTCGCTCTTCAAGTTTGCTTCTCTTACGAAGGGGGACAAAATGCATACATGCCTTTGCTACAGTTGGAATTTGGTCTACGTGTATGTTATAATAATAATATACCCTCATACTTTCCTCTTAAATAAGGAAGGGTTAAAAGTATTAGAATTTGTTACATTCTCTGTTTAATGTGCAATTGATTTTCTGTTAAAATGAAGAGGGCTAAAAGTATTAGAATTCGAACACTTTCTACTTGTTATGCGCTACTAAATTTCGGTACGAAATTCAACATAGCCAAATTAGAGAACTAAAATTTTACGTACCTTCAATTTCTAAGCTGCACGTCAAAATGAACCCCTGACCTGATGGTAAAATCCCACTCATGACCAGCAGGAAGAAAAGAAGCGGATCTCATTTTCTCCAGTAAACATACTGAACTAATTTTAGAAGCTGAAGTCATGCGCAGCTTGTTCTGTTCCTGTCAGACTGGGCAGCATTTCCTGAAAAGGTAGTTAAATTTACGTAGCAAAGTCCGTAGAGTTTCTGACATTTAAGGGTTACTTCTACACAGCGACGCACCGTTTCATCCCCTTTACCTATTATTTATTTAGTCAATAAAACGAAAGAAATGTTAAGCGAACATCTCATCCGTTACTTAATAGTTTATTATCCACAATATCTCAATTTGACTGACCACACAAATAACAAACATGATAAAATCATCTCCAAAGAATCCATTCAGAACGAGGCACGAACTCTAGATTCTATCAGACGGTTCTCAAGTGAGCAGAAGAAAGTATCGAATAAAAAGACTTGGAGTGAACTGCCATTACAGCAAACTTTATGACGCGAGCCGGAAGTTTAGCAACGGGAGCTGTTGTCTTCATGGAACTTACGGCCGATTTGGGGCGAGTCGAGCGGAAGCTGCGATAGCGGCACTGGCGCCCTGTGTTGTGTTTGTGTGGTGCTCACGTGTGTTGTGTGGTGCTGTGTTGTGTTGTGTGGTGCTCGGTTATGTTGTGTGGTGCTCATTTGTGTTGTGTGGTGCTCGATTGTGTTGTGTGGTGCTTAGTTGTGTT
Organism: Platorchestia sp. MABIK; assembly: GCA_014220935.1. Classification (NCBI taxonomy): domain Eukaryota; kingdom Metazoa; phylum Arthropoda; class Malacostraca; order Amphipoda; family Talitridae; genus Platorchestia; species Platorchestia sp. MABIK. The sequence continues at coordinate 24,212 of JACJUY010011059.1, forward strand.
GTGTGGTGCTCACGTGTGTTGTGTGGTGCTTAGTTGTGTTGTTTGGTGCTCGGTTGTGTTGTGTGGTGCTCATTTGCGTGTGTGCGACTGTATAGTTGAGTAGGGCACTCACAATAAAGACATTTTAGTTCGTGATAAAATACCTAAAGAAGTTTTTCACACGAAGGAGTTTTTAGTAACCAATACTGATACAATAACGAAACAAGAGACCACTGCTAGCCAACTACACTCCGTATATACTTCAGTTCAGTTCACCACCACTTTCCTTCGCTCCATTGGATTCCAAAGTTCTTTAGAAGCTGTCGCATAGCATATGACAAATTTTAGCAGTACAGTAGTGCTCAACTTTCGCGACATCTACTTTCGCGGTTCTCTGTTTCGCGCCATACCCTAAATATTCCACACTTCGCACTTTCGCGGCGAAAAATTGCGTGTCGGGCGATTTGTAAACTTTAACATTTATATTTAACTTTGTTTTTTTTTTATAAATTTTCAAAATCAAAATATAGAAATAAGTGTATATCGTATGAAAATGAATAATAGCAAATAATTTTGTCTTAATTTAAAACTGATTTTTTTATTTCTTCAACTTTGATAACTTTATTTAACTTTGATTTTTAAACCACCCGCAAGCTGAGCGGCAACTGTTTCCGCCATTTGGGTGACGTCACTGTGTTTTCGTCACAGTCCATACCTTTTCGCATTTGTGTGCACACGTGGTTCTATTGTCGTGCGGCCGTGACTCTTCTGGAGACCTGCTACAGGGGCGGATTCTCACTAACTATGGCCACAAGTGCGCCACGTGGTACGGGGGGCGACCCTTGTGACATAAACAAAGAAAGTAAGAGCTCGGGACCTTCAAAAGTAGAAGCGAAAGTTAAAAGGCGCGAATACAGAGTTGGTTTGAAAAAGCGGCAGAATGATAATGAAACGAAACGTTTTTGTATTTGTTTATATGGAGCTTAAGGTATTTTATGGATGGGTCCAGAACCGATTATTATTTTTTCCATAGTGTCAATGCCCCCACTTTGGCGGTTTTAACTTTCGCGACGATTTTTTGGCACCAATTAGATGCGATAGTTAGGGCACTACTGTACAGTATAACCATGTGATAATATTGCCCGGGCCTCGATAATTACATACATTGTTCAGAAAAATGAACAGTTTTGAATCGCTTCGAATTTGGAAAATATGTTTTTGTTCGTCAGTGATTTCATTACAGAGAGCACATGTCGGCATCTTCTGCTGTTACTCGCGACTCTAGACATATGTGCTGAGTGGCACAATGCTGCTCACAGCTGAGCTCAGGGTCATGTTAGACTCTCATCATAGTCGCGAATATCATATGAATCACTAATAAATTTTCATCATGTCAGTAAAAGTTTCTTTTGAATATTTCTTGTATTCGTTGGATAGCCTTCCTTCATTCGTGTCATTTTTCATTATCGCCCTCTGTTTTCAGCATCATTCAGCCCATTCTAAACTTCACAGAAGTGGATGTAATAATAAAACAGTATTTATAACATAATATCATTTCTTCAACCGAATTATTTAGATCGATTTTTTTTTTTTAACAAAGAATGAAAAATTCATCCTCACACCTATTCATTCCGAGAAATTCATTCTCACACTGACTAGCTTTCCGTGCAATGAATTAGTAACCAGTCCTTGGTCAAAAATAAATCGGGCATGAGCCTCTTTATTTTGATTGCAGTGCTAGTTTACCCTGCATATTCGCACACAAATTGAACATAAGTGCAAGATATATGAAGTGAAGTGTCTCGCGGTCATGGCCTCAACATTTTCAATCAGGGATTTGTCTTGAAAAGAACACATGAAGCTCGATTCGAAACAATAAAAAATAATTTCACATTTTCATGAGTTTGAAATACATTCGTTTGGAGTCCTTCAAAAATCCCCAAGAAACTTCAGATGTCAGAGATTTACGCTCGGAGAGAGCCATTCTTCGCCCCGCCCAGCACAAAACTCGGAATATCTCACTTTTGGACCTCACAGCCCGTTGTTCCGAAGTCTCAAGAGTTGCCGGCCTGAAATTCCCGAGTTATTATCAGCGAAGACACGCGCTGCCGTCCTCAAGTCCCAAAATAAAGCGGAAGTGGCCGTAAAAAACAATCTGGGGACACAATCCCGACACCGGCCAACTTTTTCTTCCTAGTCATTGCTCGTAGAGACGGTTTTGTGTTCTGTCTTGACAGCGGCTGCTTATACCAGGGAGTTTGGGGTTGTCAGGTTATACCAGGTGGTGTGGTGCAGTCAGGTTATACCAGGTGGTGTGGTGCTGTCAGGTTATACCAGGTGGTGTAGTGCTGTCAGGTTATACCAGGGGGTTTGGTGTTGTCAGGTTATACCAGGTGGTGTGGTGCTGTCAGGTTATACCAGGTGGTGTGGTGCTGCCAGGTTATACCAGACTACACAGTACACACACCACACTACACAGTACACACGCCACACTACACAGTACACACACCACACTACACAGTATACACACCACACTACACAGTAAACACACCACACTACACAGTACACTCCCCACACTACACAGTACACACCCCACACTACAC
>JACJUY010011062.1:5449-16341 GCA_014220935.1 Platorchestia sp. MABIK
GCGTTAGTGCTGTGTTGGTGCGTTAGGGCTGTGTTGGTGCGTTAGTGCTGTGTTGGTGCGTTAGTGCTGTGTTGGTGCGTTAGGGCTGCGTTGGTGCGTTAGTGCTGTGTTGGTGCGTTAGGGCTGTGTTGGTGCGTTAGTGCTGTGTTGGTGCGTTACTGAGTTCTCAGTCAAAGAGGAAGTCAAGATCTAGAAAAGGGAAGTTCTCGAACAAAATACAAGTCTGTCTGAAGTCATTAAAGTTTTACCCCATGATGTAAAATTTGGCCGTCAGATCTTGTTCCTTTCTCACATCAAAGTTGCTAAATACGAACAACACGTGCATAAATCCCGCATATGTGGAACAATTTACATCTATTATAATTTATAAGAGATGAATGATTCATCCATGCCCATTTTTCTCCAGGCATTAGCTCATAATCATTTTACGAGCAATAAATGCTAGGTACAGTTCGCACCCAATTTCTGGCGATAAAATTTAAAACCAATCAAGAGCAATTCTTATGTTTATATCTAAGTCGTGCTTGCTTGAAGCCTGGACTTACTCGCTGTATTTATTTACATTATTTCTAATTCGTTGATATTTTGGCTGGTTTCTCTCCATGTTCCTTTGGCCGACCTCCTCATTGACCGATATGGTGTTTTTCATTGATATATTTCGGGCCTTGATGCGCGTAAATTGGTGACTTTCATCACAGTGCAACTCTTTCTTGCTCAAACTTGTTGCAGCTTCATCGGAACCGATACAGCGTTGGTTGAGACCGATGCAGAGTCGGTTGAGACCGATGCAGCGTCGGTTGAGACCGATGCAGCGTCGGTTGAGACCGATGCAGCGTCGGTTGAGACCGATGCAGCGTCGGTTGAGACCGATGCAGCGCCGGTTGAGACCGATGAAGCGCCGGTTGAGACCGATGCAGCGCCTGTTGAGACCGATGAAGCGCCGTTTGAGACCGATGCAGTGCCGGTTGAGACCGATGCAGTGCCGGTTGAGACCGATGCAGCGCCGGTTGAGACCGATGCAGCGCCGGTTGAGACCGATGAAGTGCCGGTTGAGACCGATGCCGCGCCGGTTGAGACCGATGCAGCGTCGGTTGAGACCGATGCAGCGTCGGTTGAGACCGATGCAGCGTCGGTTGAGACCGATGCAGCGTCGGTTGAGACCGATGCAGCGTCGGTTGAGACCGATGCAGCGTCGGTTGAGACCGATGCAGCTTCGGTTGAGACCGATGCAGCGTCGGTTGAGACCGATGCAGCGTCGGTTGAGACCGATGCAGCGTCGGTTGAGACCGATGCAGCGTCGGTTGAGACCGATGCAGCGTCGGTTGAGACCGATGCATCGTCGGTTGAGACCGATGCATCGTCGGTTGAGACCGATGCATCTTCGGTTGAGACCGATGCATCGTCGGTTGAGACCGATGCATCGTCGGTTGAGACCGATGCATCGTCGGTTGAGACCGATGCATCGTCGGTTGAGACCGATGCATCGTCGGTTGAGACCGATCCAGCGTCGGTTGAGACCGATACAGAATCGTTTTTTAAAAGAAAACTAGTGGAGCAGCGCACGCCAGTTTCAGTTTGCGTTTTTCTTGCGGTTTCTATTGACGTCTTAACTTGGTGCCTTTACCGACAGCTTCGCTCAATTACCGACTTTGGTGCGCTTTTTGTCTTGATTTTTGCGTTCATTTGCCGGTAGTACATCCTCCTCTGCCCTCCCTGCACGCCGGCTGTTTTTTTGCTTCTTTACCGCGTACTGGCAGGACCCTGCTGCCGTTAGTGTGTTGAAACGGATGCAGCGTTGAAACGGATGCAGCGTTGAAGCGGATGCAGTGTTGAAACTGATGAATCGTTGAAACGGATACAGCGTTGAAACGGATGAAGAGTTGAAATTGATGCAGCGTTGAAATTGATGCAGCGTTGAAACGGATGCAGCGTTGAAACGGACGCAGCGTTGAAACTGATGCAGGGTTGAAAGGGACGCAGCGTTGAAACTGATGCAGGGTTGAAATGGATGCAGGGTTGAAATGGATGCTGTGCTGAAACGGCTGCAGCGTTGAAACGGCTGCAGCGTTGAAACGGCTGCAGCGTTGAAACGGATGCAGCGTTGAAACTGATGCAGCGTTGAAACTGAGGCAGCGTTGAAACTGATGCAGCGTTGAAACTGATGCAGCGTTGAAATTGATGGAGGGTTGAAACTGATGCAGCGTCGAGACTGATGCAGCGTCGAGACTGATGCAGCGTCGAGACTGATGCAGCGTCGAGACTGATGCAGCGTCGAGACTGATGCAGCGACGAGACTGATACAGCGACGAGACTGATACAGCGACGAGACTGATACAGCGACGAGACTGATACAGCGACGAGACTGATACAGCGACGAGACTGATACAGCGACGAGACTGATACAGCGACGAGACTGATACAGCGTCGAGACTGATGCAGCGTCGAGAATGATGCAGTTTCGAGACTGATGCAGCGTCGAGACTGATGCAGCGTCGAGACTGATGCAGCGTCGAGACTGATGCAGCGTCGAGACTGGTGCAGCGTCGAGACTGATGCAGCGTCGAGACTGATGCAGCGTCGAGACTGATGCAGCGTCGAGACTGATGCAGCGTCGAGACCCATACAGCATCACAAAGCCAGTTTAAAAATTTGATTATTTTCAGTGCTTTACCAGAGCTGAACAAGAGCTCTGATACAGGCCCGTATGTCAGAGCCGGGTAATGGCGCTGTTTGCAAGCTTTTTTTCGCTAATTTCGATCACAGGATGTCGATCATGCACATGAAGTGTATGTTGCTCCAATGGAAATACTACCTCTTTGATCAAAAGTTTTCTTCACCATTAACCCTACCGGACGCTGTACCGATATTTCGGTACTCCAGCTTATTCGCGAAAAAAGTGTTATCAACTCAAAGTCAACCAAGCAACTGTGGTTAAACCTTACGTCAGCCTTGTCATCTGTCTTCTTGTGTTTGAAAGAATTTTGGGTATAACCGTAACAACGGGTTAACCTTTTGGTAACAACGGTAAACCTTTTGGTTCTGGGCTTCAGGTCTGGTAGGGTTTAAAAATGGTACTTTTCTTACTTAGAACAAAGTTTTGGCAGGTTTCGTTTGGATTGCATAGTTTTCTGTGAAGGCAACCTCTTTACACACACAGTATAGCGTGTAAGATATAAAAGAATAAGTTTTCCCAAGAGAAAATGAGAAAATAAGTTAGGATGAAATGATTTTATGAAATTCTGTGAGGAAGGGTTCGTTTCAAATGAATGAGGTTGAACATGTTATCTCTCTGAGAATACAGTGAGTGTGATTAAGTTTTCTCTACGAGAATAACTTCGCTCAGTCGGAATAAGTGAGAATAAATCCATTTTATTGTTATTAATTTTAAATTGTTTTTACATTCTCATTTTTTTTTTGGAATATCGACTTTACCATAAAGAAGCATGAATATATTTTTGCCATCGACCTTTTATACACACCGTAACGGAATGCACGGACGACGTTGTACAGCGTCGGCAATAACTGCCTCAGATTCAACAGGATAGTTCAAATAGCGTAACTTGTGTGCTGGCGTGTGGTGAGGGCATGTTGCAACAACAGGACTGTGACATCACCCACTGCACCAGCAACCACCAAACACTGCACCATCTGCCTTCACACAGTGCACCACCTCCAACGAAACACTTCATCAGATGCCACCTAACACAACACCAGCTGCCAACGACACCAGCTGCCGCCATCACCAGCTGCAACACCACCAACCACACCCCACACACAACACCATCTGCCACCACCACCATCTGCCACAAAACACAACTCCGCCAGAAGAGGGTCGTGTTAGCAGCGCCTGATCCGCGACCCGACAACCCAAAATTCAGGCGATAGCGCTTTACTAAGTCGATTATGCGCCAAAGCTCCTTTCTGTGCGCAGGCGAGAGGCGATTACGCCACCATTTTAATTCCGTGGCGACAAGCGCACCCTGCTCTGCATAAAAGCTGGCGTCGCACTCATTGTGTAACGCCCTTGTTTCTGGGCGGCGATGTGATACTGATGGGCGGCGATGTGAAACTGATGGGCGGCGATGTGATACTGATGGGAGGCGATGTGATACTGATGGGCGGTGATGTGATACTGAGGGGCGGCGATGTGATACTGANGTGTGATGCTGTGTGGTGTGGTGTTGGTGTGATGTTGTGGTGTTGTGTGGGTATGGTGATGTGTGGTGTTGTGTGGGTGTGGGTGTGGTGTGGGTGTGGTATGGGTGTGGTGTGGTGTGGTGTGGTGTGGTGTGGTGCTGGGGCGTTCTTTTGGTGTAATTCTGTGACGTATAGTCGGTGTAATTCAGAAAGTGTTCAGCCTTACGTGAGGCGTGGCAACACAGTAAGCATCACAACTGCAGATATTGCAAGAATACCTGAAAGTGTAACATTAGGAAAGATTTTCAATATTCTAATAACTAAACTCAATGTCACCGCCAGTCTCGCACCCAACAAGACAGTGCACCACCACAACCAACACCCAACAAGACAGTGCACCACCCCACCCAACGTCCAACAAGACAGTGCACCACCCCACCCAACACCCAACAAGACAGTGCACCACCCCATCCAACATCCAACAAGACAGCGCATCGCCCCACACAACACAACACCGGCCAAAGAGCGCCACAGACGCGCCAATAAGCGATGCCCGCCGTCGCTCCAATCAATGCAGCCGCCAATAATTAACTCGCCACGGCGCTGCAGCAAAAATTCATCCCCGGCGTCGCACCTCGGCCGTAAAAACGGGAGGCAATTTTGCCGGAGTCCGACACACGGCGGCGGCTGACCAGAGTGTCTTCCGCTGGCGGGAGAGGGAATGGGGCTTTTGTGATGGGGGATCTAAAGTGTCAACCACTCCAGTTTCTTGACTGGCATTCACGTGGGTTTGTTCTCTCATATTAACGTGGGTGGTTTCTCTTAAATTCACATGGATCTGTGTAACCCACGATGTCTGCTCTGTCACCCACGAGGGGTCTCATCGCTGTCATACACTCGAGTTGCTTGGCTGTTTTCGCGTGGGTTTCTTCTCTCAAATTCACGTGGGTATCTATCAGCCACATGGATGTCTGCGATATCACTCACGTGGGCCTCTTTGCTGTCACCCACGTGGGTCTCTGCGAGGAAAACTTGAACGAGGAAACTTTTTGTGCCATATCTACTCAATGGATGAAATTATTGCTCAGTGTATCGTATTGTTTGACAAGTGTTCTAGTTATGGAATAATTTTGAAATTTTGAACGGAAGTCTACGGTTTTTGAACCTAATATTTGACTAAGTCGCGTAATGGGGCGACATCAGTTTAGCTCATCAGTCCACGGTTTTTAAGCCTAATATTTCACTATGTCGACCTCGAACCTGCGAACAGTAAATGGCAGGATGTTGCTATTAATTATTTCGCTAACCAAAAATCATTTTAAGGTGTTAGAATTTATGTGAGAATTATTTGCAGACTTTAAAATCGTACTATTTTCAAAATAATTTTCTCTAGGGAAACGTTTTATCCACTAACAGGCCTCAAATATGCGTACCTGCTAAACATAGACTGAGGCTTAGCTAAAATCAGGCCGAAAAAGTCATCTAGTAGCTTAGTCTAGAGGCAAGTATTAATTTGTGCATCAGCATTACTACATTATTTTCATTTATTATATTTACACTTAATTATATTTAAAATATTTTTTTCAATTATTAGTCCATCAGCATTTGTGTCAACTTGCTTCAAGTCCGCTGAGTGCAGCGTTGTGAATCAATTATATGTCAACTCACAGCTTTCTACGCTGGCACAAAAGCCTAAGCATCTCAATGACACGGGGAAAAACATAAGAATAATGAATGAAAGACGAAGGCACCCACACCCGAGGTAGGTTTCACGGTTCACCGGCCACCCCAAAAGAGAGACAGGCAAGAGACGAATGAAAGGAAAGAACAAGCCAATTTAAATTTAAAACCACAACAGACTCAGGCAACAAGATTAGCTGATTCAGCAGAGGACAGCTCGAGGAGCCATTGAAAAGGGTTGCTTCACAAACATACACTGACGAGAGGACATACACCATCAGTGTACCTTTCGGGTATCTTACGAATCCCCAAAGAGCGCTAAGTCAAACTAAACGAATCCTTAGCAAAATATGGTTTGTATCACGTTGACTGCGTTTGCGCAGTTACTACGGTTGTTGAAATCAGGCTGTAAGTAGCCGAGTTTGTAGAACGACTTTAGAGCTTGACAAACTTTGTATCTTTTCTATGAAGTGTGAAAATTGTAACGACACGAGGATATTTGACCTCATATGCTAGAATATTTTCTAAAAAATGGAACTGGAAAAATTTAAATGCTGTTCATTTTCCCGATTTGTAAATGAGAAAATTAACCTTGTGGTCCACATATGTCCCAATATGCAGTCAAAGTATTAAGGAACCCCTTCCAGCAAACTCTCCTCCCCGTTCCGGGGGGGTCAATGGGTTTAGTAGGCCTACAACGATTTTGATAGGCCCACAAAAGGCCTGATCGCCCTTAGACATCTGGGAATCATAAAGCAGGTCTGATAGAGCTGCAACCGGTCTGGTCAGCCCCATCACCGGTCTGATAGACCTAAAACGGTGCTCGTAGGTCTTTAATTAGCCTGGTAAGCCTACAACTAATCGAGTGAAACTACAACAAGTCTGATTTGCTCACAATGAGCCAGTGATTCAACTAAAAAAAGCCTACAACAAGCCTAGTAGGCCTAAACAAGCCTAGTAGGCCTAAAACAAGCCTAGTAGGCCTAAAACAAGCCTAGTAGGCCTAAAACAAGCCTAGTAGGCCTAAAACAAGCCTAGTAGGCCACAAAAAGCCTAGTAGGCCTAAAACCGGCCTAGTTGGCCTACAACAAGCCCAGTATGCCTACAACAAGCCCAGTAGGCCTACAACAAGCCTAGTAGGCCTAAAATAAGCTCAGCAGGCCTACAACAAGCCCAGTAGGCCTACAACAAGCCCAGTATGCCTACAACAAGCCCAGTATGCCTACTACAACCCCAATAAACCTACAACAAGCCCAGTAGGCCTAAAACAAGCCCAGTAGGCCTAAAACAAGCTCAAAAGGCCTACAACAAGTCCAGTAGGCCTCCAAGCCTAGTAGGCCTACAACAAGCCTAGTAGGCCTAAAATAAGCTCAGCAAGCCTACAACAAGCCCAGTAGGCCTATAATAAGCCCAGTAGGCCTACAACAAGCCCAATAGGCCTACAACCAGCCTAGTAGGCCTACAACAAGCCTGGTAAGCCTACAGAAAGCCTCCCTGCATTATAACCGCCGGTTATTTCAAGCAGCAACAGCCTTGTGGAATTGGAGTCTTGTGGACAGAATAAGGCGGTGGTAACGTGGACTTTGTGCTCTGGAGTCATCGATTTGTGTGATTAGGGGCGGTGGAGGGGTGGTAGTGGCGGTGGAGGATGGGTGGTGGGGGTGGAGCATGGGTGGTGGTGGTGGATCAGAGTTGGTGGTGGTAAAGGGGAGGTAATAGTTGTAGTGGTGGATCCGAGGTGGTGGCAGTGGAAGAGAAGTGGTGGATCTGAGGTGGAGGCGGTGGAGGTGTCTGCGTACGCCCACCTGTGCAGGCGTGCGTGGGCCGCAGGGGGCAGACCCGTCAGGCAATTTTGGCCCCGCACCGCTCCGTGACATCACGCCTCGCTCTACGATCACGGTGTGCGACTGTGACGCACGACTACGACTTAGGATTCCGACGCACGACGGTGACGCAGAAGTAGGACTCAGGATTTTGTGTGACGCAGGACTAAAACGTAAGATTACGACGCACGACTAACGCAGGATTACTACGTCGGATTCTAACGCACGATTGTGACGCAGGACTAAGACGTAGGGTTCCGACGCACGACTGTGACGCAGAACTATGACGTAGGAATCTGACGAAAGACTGCATTGTTACACGAAGGTGATCGTCAGTACAAGATGAGTCAAAATTCAGAGCCGCTGAAAACATTACAGCAGTGAACCGAAAAAAGATGCTCTTTAACAGAACAAAAGAACACATTCTATGATATTTCAGATAAGAAGGCCTACCCAACTCTGAGCTGGGGACCTCGTATTTTCCCCTTGGGAGTGCTAATTCCCATAAATACATTATTCGTACCCCTCAGGGAAAATTTCACACCGATGTCCCTTGCTTTAACTACCAACACTCCTACATTTTTCATCAATGTCAGGAATTTGGATAACAAATTCCTATTTACAGTTGATGTAAAAAGCAGTTGAACAACAACAGCTGTAAATACAGTGAGCACAGTAGAGATGGTGTGCTGCGATAGCTGTAACTGCAGATACTGCATTACAGCAATGGTGCAGCGGTAAGTGTGAAAGCAGTAACTGCTGTACAGTTACAGCATGTTCATTATATTTACCTTACATTCACAGTTACTGTGATGAACCAATTATGCTTCCAAAACATCAAACACACTCCGGACAGTTTGTTTTACAGTAACTTTAAGCTACAACAATAATAATAAAAATAGTAGTAATAAAAAGTTCTCGACAAGGTTTGTATTACTGTAACTTTAAGCTACGATAATAATATCAAACACATTCCAGACAGCGTTAGTATAACTGTTAATGCAAACACATTCCGGACGGCGTTAATATTACTGTAACTGCAAACACAGTTGCGCATCAGTTCCCAGTCAGCTGCGCCGAACACATTCCGAACAGCGTTTGCATTACTGTAATTTTAAGCTACAATAACAAAAACATCAAACACGTTGCAGACAGCGCTTGTATTACTGTAACTGCAAACACAGTAGCACAGCAGTGGTGCACATCGTCCCCAGTTAGCTGGACCAACTGGGTCAATCAACTGGGGCGGTAATGGGTTTCTGGGTGTGGAGCATCTTAGTCTCCAGTTTAATAGACTGCCAGAGATGCTGCCCGCCTGCCTCTCTAGCGAGCAGAGCAGGACACGACCGTGAACGTCGATTTCTGTGTTGGTCCTGCCTGTTGTGCTCCTTTGCTCCCTCGACCGAGAGTTCATATGAAGCTTTTCCATGTAGTGAAGGAACGACTTTTCTATGCAATGAAGAATCAACTTTTCCACGCAATAAATCAAATTTTTCACGCAATAGATGATTAACTTTTCTATGTAATAAACAATCAACTTTTCTATGTAATGAACAGTAAACGTTTCCAAGCAATAAACAATCAACTTCTCTATGCAATGAACACTGGACCTACACATTCTGCGGACAAGCACGTGTTACAGACCGGTTCTAGCTGCACTTACATTTATACACTCAGAAGGAGGGCTGCTATACAACAAAATATGTTAGTGGTCAATAGTAGTTTGCAAATTTCAGCTCGTTCCAAGTTTCTGAACTTCACAATTTACACTCAACACTGCAGTTGCTATTTGGGGTTCTCGGTGGGAGGAACACGGCCTAAAGTTTTGGCCATTTAAATACCATGTATTATGTCTCTTGTAAATTATGTCTTCTGTAATGTACGTCATGCGTTTCATTTCTTTCACACACCACGTTAGTGAATGGTCGAAAGTGCGTGCGTGAAATCGCGTTGAGACTCGGAAATATTTAAATCAATACACATTCTCAACAATTAAACAAGACTTCTCCTGGCTCTCAAACTGAACTTTAGCATAAAGCTTCCCGGTAATTTCATTGGGGCAGAAACTCGCAGCAACAGCTCACTTGCGAGGCGCAGTACACGATCTTGGGGTAACTTCTGCCCCAAATTACTCCAGTCTCTAGCAAGGGAATAAAATTTGAATTCCTCGCGCCAGTACTTCCCTGTGTGGTAGCGACAGCTCGTAGGTGCTCGGGATGAGTCCAGTGGACATCTGCAAATGTCTTAAGCAAGTTACGGGGCTCAGAGTTGCTTTAAAGTTACCGAGTTGTCGCCGTAATCAAGTTTGCTTAAGTCCTCCTTACGATGTTGCGTCCGACGACGCCGTCTTTGGCGCCCTGGCAATTAGCGCCGGGCAAATGGAAGCGAATGGAGGAAATGGAGGATGTCGGAAACGGAGGCGGCGGCTTGGAATAGAGGCGAGCACTGAGAATTGAGAATGTTGGAAATGAAGCGGGATGTTGGATATTTGGAAATGTAGGAAGATGTTAAAAATGAAGGATGAGGTTGGGAATGAATGAAGAATTTAGAATTGAATGAAAACGTTTAAAATGTGTAGAGGAAGATGTTGGAAACAGAGGTGGGAATTAGGGATGGAGAACGTATGAAATGGAAAAGGACGTTTGGAATAGAAAATATTAAAAATTAAGACTGGTACTAGAAATGAAGACGATGCTGGAAATGGCAAATGTTGAAGGTAATGAACGAGGATACCGGAAAACGACGGATGTTGGTAAAAGGAGGAGGAGGAGGATGTTGAAAAAGGAGGAGGAGGAGGATGTTGGTAAAAGGAGGAGGATGTTGAAAAAGGAAAAGGAGGATGTTGGTAAAAGGAGGAGGATGTTGAAAAAGGAGAAGGAGGATGTTGGTAAAAGGAGGAGGAGGAGGAGAAGGATGTGTAAAAAGGAGGAATATGATGCAGAAAAAGGAGAAGAAGGACGAAAAAGGATGTAGAAAAGGATGTTGGAAATGAAGGAAGACAATGCTAAAAATGAAGACAATGGTTCAAACACCTGAGCTCTTCTGCCAGCATTGCGCGCATATTTGTGTGCTTCTGTGGAATGATTTATTTGTGAAGCGTCGCTTGTTTCGTGCGCTGTCACCACCAACACAACACACCACCAACGCAACACACCACCAACGCAACACACCACCAAAACAACGCACCACCAACGCAACGCACCACCAACGCAACGCACCACCAACGCAACGCACCACCAACGCAACACACCA
>JACJUY010011065.1:10034-21056 GCA_014220935.1 Platorchestia sp. MABIK
TTGCATTTACCCTTTGCACATATCCTTCCGATTGTATTCCCTTCAACTTATGTATAACATGACACGATTACAAATAGTTGACGAAAGCACGCAAGTCACAAATTTAAAATTCAAAAATCTCTGGACACAATTTCCAAAGACTCGAACATGCTAAATGTTGTGGGATTTGAAGAACCTAAACTGAAGCTGAGGCGAGTAATGGACGGCCTACATACAATATATTCTATGAGGGTCTCCAGTTCCGATGCCTTCCAAAGAAAGAAAATAAAAATGGTAGCAGAAACGAGCCGAGCTCATTCTTGGGTTGTCCCCCGAAGTTCTGGGCCGTCTGACACCAATCACACACAGGCACCAACGGAACACATGAACAATAATAATATTATCTCCTACCGCGGCCGATCCACGAAGTGTGGTCTCAATGTTTAAATACTGAATTATATTAGATTAGGTGTTGTTTTATGCCTCCCTAACAGCAAGCAAAAGAAGCAGGAAAGCACCATTCAGTATGGACTCAAGGAATTGAGGAATTTATGCACACGGAGCATAGAAACAGAAAGTTGAGAAAGGAGTTCATGAAACATTATAAAAGTTGAAGAAGAAAGAAAGTATGGAGTAGGTGATGAAAACCAGGGCAGTAGTGCACCAAAAAAGTTGGTCCGTAATAAAACAGAAAACCTTTTCTGTTTCAACACAAGAGTGGTCCTCCGAACATTTTACTTATAACCTCACATATTCCCCATGGGAACGCGGCTTAACTAAAACATTAACCTTTCATCCAATCTAGTCTGATGCAGTGTAACATTGCTTGCTCAGTTGAGTGAAAAGAAATTATAATGTAAGCGCAAAATAACTGTTTGTGTCGCTGTACATAAGAACTAAAAAAACCTGTTTCAGCATATTTAATGACGTAGGGTTTCGGCGAATCCTGCTGAACTTACAACGCTTAAAGTTATTCTCATTCTATAAGTTTGGCGACAGTAGCCGGATCGCTCCAACAGATTTCAATAATGAAGGACCAGCTGTAACAAAAGGCTGCTATCAGCACCGACCCGAGTGATGTCAAAAGACCAGCCAGCGTCACATCCTCACCTCACCGCGTCCCTGCACCGACTGACCTGACCCCGAGTTACTGCAGATCAGGCCTTCCACGCTCGTCAATCTTTTTACCCTAAGCTGGCACGGATTTTAGCCTAGAATGCTCATTGATTACCCTAGGAAATGTAAATGAGGGTAATTTAGTAATTACCGTAGAGTCTTCTATAATACAATTGCCTTTTCCTTTAATTACGTCACATAAACAGCGTTTTTAAAGTATATGGGGATCCGTTAATTAATCAATGAATGATCTGAACACCTTTATAATGGAAATTTGTATAAAATGACAGCCGTCCATCAAAATTACAAAAGATATTTCCAAATGTGGATCGATAAACAACTCAAACACAAACAACAAACTACACAAACGCAAAGATAAACAAACACACAAAGCACTGTGGTCGACAGAATTGATGTGCAGGGTTACATAACTAGTGTTCACAATACATGAATGATAATTGTTACAGAAACCAAACAGGAAATTTTTGACGAAAAATGCAGACCTATGAAAGATTTTTCCCGCTCGCTGTATTGTCTTTTGACCAGTTCAAAGTAAATAATAAATGAATAAACTCAACGTTCGTTGTTGAGTATAGCCTAACAATATGTTCAAAATGCGAAAAAGCCAAACTTAATATTTTAATCTCCAGGAAGCTATTCTACCCAAATAAATAAAAAGTTCAGCAAATACATAGTACAAAACTACAATCTCCAAGATAATAAAAACGCTATCGCGCTTTCCGCAATTTATATTTCTAAGCTATCGGCATTACAGAAGGTTCTGCACACGTGACATTATTTTTAACTTCATTAATTGCCTTAATTAGATTAGGATTAATTGGAAAATTAGAAGTATTGAAGTATTGCATGCATCAAACTACGTACGGTTTCATTCTTCTAACTGTTTTTTTGTGAAGTTTTGGTCCAATTTAATTTGCTGAAAAAATGTTCAACGGAAGCGTTTGAAAACAGAAAAGCCAACAAATTTGAAATTACAATTTTAAAATTTGGATAACATGATAACACTGGCATTTTTACGGCTAAGCAGCGTTTCCCGGTAATTAACAGCCGACATGTGTGGTCTCAATTGTTCATTCAAGTAATGTTTTCGAGAATCTTCCTCAAGACATTTCTTATTGACAAACTTTTTCATTTGAGGAATTTCGTCTAATATACGTGTTAACAAAGATTTTGGATTCAGTGTTGAAACATTACGCTGATTTAGACAGCGTACGCGGTCCTGTATAGGAACCGCGGAGAAAACACTTTTTTTTTTTATTTAAGAAACTTCTTCAACTAAGAAGCATCTATAATTAGTAAAAAGAAGCTCTTTCTCTTGTGAAGTAATGCTAGTTATCTCTGACATCGTTCCAGTTGCTGTTATCTCAATGTATATAGTCTCGAATGGCCAGTTGATTCGAATCGTCGGTTGTTCTATATTCATTTTCAATTTTCGCTCTGAGTAGAGATCTAAAACCCGTAAGGCGTGTAGTAAGTGTAGTGTCTCCATGCCTTGCGGGTTGGGTTTTTAGATCGCTACTGAGGGCGAAACTTGAAAATTAGTATATGGAATAACCGACGATTTTAACCGACGGCCTTTTGAGACTTACCCTCTTACCTACTGGCACAAAATCATAGTGAGTGCTGGATGGGATGGATTCAGCAAAGAGATGGTCGCATTCTTCTCCGAAGCCACAAGCATAAAATCTGAACAAAAGCTCCCAACTAGGCTGTACATTTCTGATCTCAGATTGGAGATATTAGGAGAGTCAGACTGAAACAAGGTATTAAATGCGTTCAATTTCCCAAAATTGTAATTTAAGAACTCCAAATAAGTGCGGGTTAGCTTCTTGTTTGACGACAACTCAAAAAGGGAGGTGCGAGTGCATCCCACTGCTCCAGCAATCGTCGTACACAAGCTTGTAAAGAAACTGCACGCCGCACATTGCGAAAAGAACCTCAACTTGTTGATACGAAACAAATGTTAATACGTTCTATCTTTGAATTAAATATCTTCTGCTTAATTAATTCTAATTTGGGTTATTCAACAGTAGTTATTGACAATCTTATATGTTTTTTTCATGATTTTTATAAACTAAATCTGAAATTTAGATTTTACCCTAGATTTTGTATTTTTTTCCTTTACCCTAGACTGTACCCTAGGAGGGGTCTGATTACCCTAGACTAGGGTAAATACCCTAGGAGAGGAAGCACTGCTGCAGATGGCTGGCACCAAGCCGTGCCGGCACAAGCTCACATAAACTCAACATTCAAGCCCACGACCAACAAGCATCAGCCATTAACATATTCGCCGCGTTTGTTAACGGTTGGGTAGAGTTAGGTTGTCAGTTGCAGAATTGGGAAATCGACTTTGGTGCTCGAATACATTTTAATGCTTCCTAAGAATCATGAAATGTATAATTGCATGGCATTTCACTTCGTAACATGTTTTGTTTTTTAAATGTCGCAAAACAGATAAAATATCATTCATTTATAGTTGTACGTGAATGATCAATTTACCAATCAGTACACATATGGCTCAATGCGCGAGGCAAGTATTAATTGACATGTACATTATAGAACTTCCGGGGATTTTGAACAAAAGACACATTTCCCACTTCACAGCTTCCACAACTTATACCTCAACCAATGGAGGCAGCTGCCACAATTAGACAAGCTGAGTGCTAACAAGGTCGAGTGGAAATGAAAGGTCGTCCGTTCGGACGATTTTATAAGTTGTTTGATTTCTCGACCAAAGTTCAGTAATTTAAATTTTTAATGTAAGCTGTAAGTTGAACCTTGGAGGCAGCAAACCTCTTCATTCCTTCATTATTTCAAGGGGTGGAGAAGGCCTCACGAAAATCATTTTCTACATATTTTGTTGCCAATTTCTTTTGACATTTCTTACCTACCATCCACTAACATTTTCTATATGTAGCAAATAATTAAACTGGAGAGAATTTTATTAGTTTCGGAAACAAAGTAAATATGTTTTTTGATAACAGAACACCTATGGGAGAATTTCTTTTGTTTCAAAGACACAAATAGTGTTCTGACAACAGAAAACTAATTACTAGACATGACATAGCTCATCAGATACTCACAATTAATTTACGAGATTTGAAACTCACATCCTACGTTGTAAACTTGAATAATTTACTTCGTATATTAACAATAAGGCCATTGGCAGCACGTGCGATGCGCTATTGCAGCGTTCAGAAAGTTCAATCATTTAGTGTTGAAAAATATCCGCAGTATTTTTGGCAATGATTTTGTTGCCCTAAATGATGAGGCCAACGTTTACGGCGCTTCTTGCGGTGCCATCGTTTGCCTGAAACAGTAACAACAGCATTTGAAGTTACCCGAATATTTATGGCACAAAATGCAGGCTGCGCACTAATTGCTCTAGCTGCAAAGTGAACACGTTTGATGTTCACATGCTGCTTTGCCATCATTGTTTAAGAGTACATCTCTCCAATAGCTCACACACTTTGTGTGCATTCAACAACAAACAACCTCATCGAACACTCATCGATTTCATACTCCGATCAGAGCGACACTTTTTTCCTAGAAATGTGTGCGTCACGGAGCAGCACAGCAAGTAAATTAACATGAAACGAAATTTTAAACTGCTCGCAGTAACTTCAGAAGGATTTTCATCACATTTTGTAACTAAATGATGGGAGTAATATCCGTAGGTTGTTTTACCGTCGCTGGTTTTCTCCGTTCTTCAGAGATGTTTAAATACTGGGAGTAATGTCCGTAGATCTTCACGCTTTAGTTGTCTCTTCTCTCTAGAAGCTATTAAATTTTGAGAGAAATTTTCGTAGCTTTTCGAACAATATACAATGATTCAATTACGTTGTATTTTAAAAAGAGTAGGATACAGCGAATAATTTTCCAAGGAACAATCCTCTCCTATTAAATTTATCCTGCTTATTGATCTGACTTTAATCCAGATATTTGAGCAAGAATACGCAAAATTAGGATAAATTGCGGTAAACATGAAGTCAATTTGCAGAGAAAGGTCTAGTCAAAAATTTTTAAATTTCTTCAGTGATAATGATAACAACTGCCGTTGATAGGCTCACAGCACGTAAAAGCACAGTTCAAGATACTTCCGCGGTACTTCATAAATTTCCTACGAAGAAATAAGATACTCATGATGCAATGTCAAAAGCCATTTAACGAGCGACATGATTTGGCTTTCTAATTCTTATTTTTTCAGACGAGGACAGAGCACAAGCTAATATATTTAGTTTATGTGATCTTGGAGGCATGAGTGCAGTACACAATGGCGACAGGAAACACCTATTTCTGATGCTCTAATTACCTCCAACACTCAAACTGTATGTGAATGAATGAAGTACTACTAAATGAAAAATAAAAGTCACCATTGACTACGCGGTGAATACACAAAAAGTACTTCGAACTGTAAAGGAGTAAATTTTTATTTTAAATTTAGAAAATATACGCATGGGGATGCAACAAGTATATCGAATAAATCTAGAGCAAAAATAAAAATCATTATTCAGTTGCAAGAAATGCACTCTGATCCACTTGCATGAACCATCAGAACAAGCACTCAAGAAAAACCCAAATGACAAGTAAAGAATTTGACGACGACACAACGACCCGTGGGGGATCGACACGACCCGTATGGGGAGTCGACACGACCCGTATGGGGAGTCGACACGACCCGTACGGGGAGTCGACACGACCCGTATGGGGAGTCGACACGACCCGTATGGGGAGT
Source organism: Platorchestia sp. MABIK (assembly GCA_014220935.1). NCBI lineage: Eukaryota > Metazoa > Arthropoda > Malacostraca > Amphipoda > Talitridae > Platorchestia > Platorchestia sp. MABIK. Next base: position 15,886 of record JACJUY010011065.1, read on the forward strand.
CGACACGACCCGTATGGGGAGTCGACACGACCCGTACGGGGNTTTCCTTTCGATTTATCATTGGTACTTCATGCATATAAATACAAGTCATTCGATTATTAATTCAGTTGAAAATTTGAATAAGACGAACTAATTAATTATAACATTAGGTTTGATTAAATTTGAATTAATCATTGCTCGTTTGAATTAGTCAATCATTTTGCCATGCTACAGACTGCGAGTTATAGATTTTTACCTCGATGTTACCTTATAGATGTTTACTTCAGCGCTTTACCTCGATGTTAACTAAGTGTATGCGGTAAGAATAATAATTAATTTTTTCTTGAGTTTTAACTAGCATTTTTACAATCAGGTATCTATTCACGTTTTTAGTCGTGGTCTCGTACGATCCATGTTTTATATAATGGCGTTTTTTTGTTATACCGTTTCCGCAGCCCTTGTAATTTTTTGCTTTGCGTTGATGTACTTTAATTTTTTGCGTTGCATTGGTTTACCCAGTGCTATAGTGTTGTGTTTTTTTTTGTGACGGACGGTGCTATCTGCGTTTTTGATTAGAGTTGTTTTTGGAAATGTTCAAACCTAAAGAATTTCGGTTATGTTTTTTTTCTCGGCCTATAGTTTTCGTATGAGGGGGAGGTATGTGCCGCCCTTCGTGTATTCGTGTACCGAGCCACATAAAAGCGCTTGTCGTGTATGAGTAATCGCACTTTGATCGAGCTCTTCCCGCCGATAGCACCGACCCAGCCCTGTTCCGACCTACAGTAAACTCCGCCAAATCGTCTCCGACTTTGATTCTCCGAAGGTAGTAGCCAGAACGGTACATTCAGAAGGAATAGAATGCTATTCTTAAAGCAAGAAGGAATAGAATGTTATTCTTAAAGCAAGAAGGAATAGAATGTTATTCTTAAAGCAAGAAGGAATAGAATGTTATTCTTAAAGCAAGAAGGAAAAGAATGCTATTCTTAAGCAAGAAGGAATAGAATGCTTTCTTAAAGCAAGGAGGAATAGAATGTTATTCTTAAAGCAAGAAGGAATAGAATGTTATTCTTAAAGCAAGAAGGAATAGAATGCTATTCTTAAGGCAAGAAGGAATAGAATGTTATTCTTAAAGCAAGAAGGAATAGAATGCTATTCTGGAAGCTAGAAGGAAGGAACGTCAAGCAATTTTGAAAGCCAAATGAAATAGAAAGCTTGGATTCCGCCAGGAGGAAGTACACACTCGCTAAACAGGTACAGCAGCAAAGCGAGGTCAGTGCTAAAAATCTTTACCATGAAAAGTGAAATTTTAGATTACACAGTTCCTACAACATATGAAGACATCACTTGTCAAGTTATTATGGTAAAACTGTTTCTTTTTTTAGCACGTGGAACCCAATTGAATTCCAAAATTGGTTTTTGTCCTTTTTCTTTAATCAAATCATTGTATTTATTTACTGTATTCAATAGTCACGAGCTGCAAACAAATGAAACCCTGGGGTGTAAAAGTGATGAAGAGGTGATCATACGAGGAAACATAGAGAATGCATCGAATTTCTCAGAAAATATGCGCTTGTCAGCAATTGACAATCCGAAAATTAACAAAAAGAAGTCTGAGGTACCCGAGTTATCAAAGTTCGTACATTATCGTACATGCAGACTTCGCAGGTGGTCAATCCTTCCTACCATGGAATGTTGAGCTTTATATTTTAACGGCAAAAAAAATGCACAACGAGCGTCTTCTATGTTCCCAATGCACTTGATTCAAATTGCCGCCCGCTTTAGTAATGTTCTCCGTAACAATAAAACCATAAGAAAGAGTACATGTAAAATGGAGGTTTCAACACGCGGCCCTAAAGAAAAATACAATTATATAGGTCTAATTCAAGAGGCAAACTCAGCTGCAGCCAAAAAACGAGACCACGGAGAAAAAGTTCATACATGCAGTAACGAGGGTAACCAGAAATGTAAGATTATAGATCTAAAATAAGAGGCAAACTCGCTTTCAGAAGCTGCAGCCAAAAAACGAGAACATGAAAAAAACTTGAAACATGCAGCAATGATGATAATCTGGAATGATAATATAGACCTAAATCAACACATTCATTGCGGTATCACCCACCGGTGGGTCGTACTTAAGTTTTTCCAGCTGCCAAACGACCCATCGATGGGTCGTTTTAAAAAATTTAAACAATCTTTTCAAATTAATGGTATTTATTTCACCCACTTGAAGTATGCTATTTTTGAAATTTTCAAAAACTTCTGACTTTGAATTTGAGTTGGATATTGAACTTCAGTTTAACCCATCGCAGTCAAAGTGTTGAGAGGCACACTCGCCCTCCAACGCTGTAGCCAAAGAACGAGAACATCTAAAAAAAGTTAAAACATGCAGTTATGATGAATACCACAAATCATATACATCTAAATTTATCTTACTCACCCCTAAAAGTTGGAGTGTAGATGAAAGTTGAACTTCCACTACCGCCTCTGGACGTCGAGGCAGAGAAGGACGACGACGCCTGTGACGACAGTCCCGTCTGATCGAGCGATAAATTTTCCAGCTGCTGCGACGAGGTCAAGGTCGTAGACAAACCAGCAGCGTTCATAATCACCACAAATGCTACTAGCATCCACTTAGCCATGGTTTGAATTTCAAATGTCACTCAATCACTTCAAAAACTCGGGAGCTTTAATCCTTTTCAACATCCTGTACAGATCAGTTCGGTTTGTTGCCGAAACAAATTCGAGAAACCTTTCCCTACTGTTCACAAATCTCGTTCTGAGTTTTTAGGCTAAGTTACGTCATGCACAGCATAGCATTGAAATCTGAAAATAGAAATTCAAAGTAAGTTTCAGGTGGAAAATAAACAAGAAAACACAACATTGGTCATGTGCAGATTGAAAAACACGTATTTATTTATAGGTATAAAAGCGTAACCATGGCAACATCGCAACACCATTAAGACTCCAGTAAGAAAGTTGGGGACGAGGCACCAGATATCATTTCTCTAACAAAGTGTACCTCTATTTACAGAACACTGAAGCGGATCGAGTAAGCATCATTGATGCTCATACTCAATGTGTGATGTACCGAGACATGGCTGCTAAGGCTCGAGCTCTAGCCGGGGTACGTATGCGACGTTTGAAAACTACGGCAACCTGTGCGTGCCCGACGACATATCGGACTCGGCCTATCTTTGCTTTTACCAGCTACCGTTTGGAATGGTATCGATGAACATATAATTGAATCAATAACTTTGCCTTTGACAGCTTCCAACAGGTACGAAATTTATTAAAAAAAATATCACTCAAAATTATGAGGAAAATATACCCTGGTGCAGGGATAAATATTCACTTCAATCAAGCTGAAGCACCGGACCACTCTACGTCAACTCTACGTCAACTCTACGTCAACTCTACGTCAACTCTACGTCAACTCTACGTCAACNTTTAGAGAATTGAAAAACGATATCCCCAGCTTGATTGGCACCGGAAAAGCCCTTAATTCAACTGACTCTTTTATCACACAATTTTTCAAATGACGTTTTTGAGATATTTATAAGAATTTCTGGTAAAATAGGATTTGTTTTCTGATGGACAACCTAATATTGAAGTTGTCAAAAAGTTTCACTTATTTTTGAAACCATGAATGAAAAAGTGAAAAAACATCGTAGGGGTATACCCTTACGTTTTTTACGAAAAATTTCCCGGAATGAAAATGTCAGAAATACTCTTACTTCTCTCGAGATATGTTTAGAGAATTGAAAAACGATATTCTCAGCTTGATTGGCACTGGAAAAACCCGAAATTCAACTGACTTTTTCATCACACAATATTTCAAGTGACGTTTTTGAGATATTTATAAGAATTTTGGTGAATACCCTTACGTTTTTTACGAAAAATTTCACGGAATAAAAATGTCAGAAATACCCTTACTTCTTCCGAGATATGCTTAGAGAATTGAAAAACGATATCCTCAGCTTGATTGGCACTGGAAAAGCCCGAAATTCAACTGACTTTTTCATCACCCAATTTTTCAAATGACGTTTTTGAGATATATATTAGAATTTCTGGTCAAATAAGTTGTTTTTCTGATGTACAACCGAGTATTGAAGTTGTCAAAAAGTTTCATTGATTTTTGAAACCATGAATGAAAAAGTGAAAAAATATCGTAAGGGTATAATCCTTACGTTTTTTACGAAAAATTTCTCGGAATAAAAATGCCAGATGTACTCTTACTTTTCTCGAGATATGTTTAGAGAATTGAAAAACGATATTCTCAGCTTGATTGGCACTGGAAAAACCCGAAATTCAACTGACTTATTCATCACACAATTTTTCAAATGACGTTATTGAGATATTTATAAGAATTTCTGGTCAAATAAGTTGTTTTTTCTGATGTACAACCGAGTATTGAAATTGTCAAAAAGTTTCATTGATTTTTTAAACCATGAATGAAAAAGTGAAAAAATATCGTAAGGGTATAACCCTTACGTTTTTTACGAAAAATTTCTCGGAATAAAAATGCCTGAAATACTCTTACTTCTCTCGAAATATGTTTAGAGAATTGAAAAACGATATTCTCAGCTTGATTGGCACTGGAAAAGCCCGAAATTCAACTGACTTTTTCATCACACAATTTTTCACAAGACGTTTATGAGATATTTATAAGAATTTCTGGTCAAATCGGATGTTTTTTCTGATTGACAACCGAGTACTGAAGTTGTCAAAAAATTTCATTGATTTATGAACCCATGAATGAAAAAGTGAAAAAATATCGTAACGGTATACCCTAACGTTTTTACGAAAAATTAATCGGAATAAAAATGCCAAAAATACTTTTACTTCTCTCGAGATATGTTTGGAGAATTGAAAAACGATATTCTCAGCTTGATTGGCACTGGAAAAACCCGAAATTCAACTGACTTTTTCATCACACAATTTTTCAAATGACGTTTTTGAGATATTCATAAGAATTTCTGGTCATATAAGTTGTTTTTTTTCTGATGTACAACAGAGTATTGAAGTTGTCAAAAAGATTCATTGATTTTTGAAACCATGAATGAAAAAGTGAAAAAATATCGTAACGGTATACCCTTACGTTTTTTACGAAAAATTTCTCGGAATAAAAATGCTAGAAATACTTTTACATCTCTCGAGACATGTTTAGAGAATTGAAAAACGATATTCTCAGC
>JACJUY010011066.1:0-26778 GCA_014220935.1 Platorchestia sp. MABIK
CCCCCCCCCAGCGCCTCCCCCCGCCCAGTGCCAGCTTCCTCAAACGCCGACAATATGAGCGCAATTTCGCCCTTTGACAGCCGGTCGCGGCCCCCGCCCGCCAGCTGAGCGCCTCCACAGCGCCGCGACTCGAGCATTGCTGGCCGCTCACAAGCTCAGCGGGAAATAAAGACTGCCTTGTGTTTGTGTTCATTTGGACGTGTATTTAAGGGCTGGTTAGGAGGATGCGTGTAGGACAAAACTTTTTTCTCAAAAGAATCTTGAGTAGTAATTGTCAGCGTATTCAGCGACAGTGTGACAGCGTTCTCTTGTTGGTAAGTTGTTTTTTGATACCTGCGAGTAAAATTTTTGAGGTTTGTAGTATCCTGAACTTGGTTCCGGAATGCGTTGGCTTTTTCCAAATTTTTACAGCAAAACATTTTTCTTCAGTTAGCATATTATTTTGTTTTGCTCGTTCTGGAAAATTCAGACAGATTGGTTATCATATTCGCTCTTTTAAGCGTGAAATGAAAACAAATCAACTGAACTAGATTACTCGGGTGTGTAGGAGACCTAAATTAAATTTTTTGTTACCAAACTGGAGTAAATATCTTTACCCAAGTAGATAGCTTCTGTATATGAAAAAATTTTTTACCTAACTAAATAATGTATCCTAGCTCATTGTATAACCATTTTTGAGTTTCGAATCAACTACCATCTGCATCAGGCTGCTATGGTAGACGGAAATAACGCTAAAGCCAAGTGCGAACGATGCGAGTAAAAATCACCTTGGCCGAGTGGCTAAGAGCACTCACACCTTCCATAGGGGCTTGTCAGCCCGCAGTCTGTGAGTGGTGTTTCTTCATGTCGGGAAAAGAAAGGAATAAGAGAGATGATTACGAGTTAAAGATGAGTGCCAGCTCAACCAAGAGCATTAATAGGTGCTGTTCGATTAGAATGACAGGAAAATTAACGTATGATATGACATTTCTTAACTTTGTGATAAAACATCCTTCTTTCTGATTCTGTGTGAATGAAGCGCTCTAAAACAGCGTTGGAGGAATTGCGACCAGTTTCCCTCGGGGGATGCAACTAGTGTATGGGAATCAGCGCTGTCAGTGGAAAATGTTAGGCCCTGAGCTGAAGGTTAGGTAGAATTACTTTTTGCTTAAATAGAATGATTTTTTGCTTATGTTTCGGACCATCTTTTTTCGGTCTCTGCTGTCTTTTTTCTAGCGCTATTACTTTCGTCCCTAACTTTTCTCTTATTTCATTAACTGCATTCAATCTTGCTCTTTTTTATGCACAGGATGTGGGGACACACTTTGTGCTTAGATTCCTCATGCCCTTCACTAAACGGTGCCTTCCTCCTTCTTTTCTTGGGAGCACCTTTGTTGCCGTTAGGGAGGCGTATCTTTCGTTAGCGCGTTCGTCATTTTCGGATACATTTTGTTGCTCAGTAACATGTCAGTCGTTTTGCAAAGGTCAGATCCCCTCAGGGGGATACAACTATTGTATCCATGGGATTTAGCGCTCCCAGGGAGAAAATGCGAGGGCCCGAGGTAAGAGTTAGGTAGGCCTTTTTTTTTTTTGTTGAAAAAAGTGTTTTTTTTGTAACGTAAAGGACCATCCTTTTTTCGGTTCACTGCTGTCCTGTTTTTTCAGCATCTACTACTTTCTTCTTCAACTTTGATCTTGTTTTATAATATTCTTTCTCAACTTACTGTTTCAATGCCCTTTCTGCATAGATTCTGCGTTTCCTTAACTCTATACTAAATGGTGCCTTCCTCCTTCCTCTCTTCGGATCACATTCGCTGCGGAAAGGGAGGCTTAAACTAAATAAAAATCTAATCTACAAAGCTCAGATTTTCAGTACATGTCCCCTGTATCCTTCCCAGTCAGAACTGTTTCTTCAATGTTTTTACTCACGGCACGAACATTAGCAATGCTGTCTCGAGTACTGCACAGATAGCCTTTGTTTCCTAAATGCTTTTCATGGAGTCGTTTTTGGATGTCGCTTATTTTGCCCCCGTGTTGGTACACTTACTTTAGCTCAGGGAATAATTCTGCTGTGCATATTACTCTCACGCTGTCTCGACTCACTATTTTTACATTATTTCTTCACTTCACTTATCAACCACCTATATTTCAAAGTCCTTCTGACCTTACTCATCGTTCGTGGGAACTTTACTCACTCACATATTTCTATGCGATGGCTAATTTTTTACTTCAAACCATGGTTTCTCGAATTGTTTCGATCTTGCGAAGGCAACAAAGGCATCTTGCATGAGCCGATCTTTTAGCAATGCTTCGCATCCATTCTCATCTTTAAACGGATGAGAAGTATCGTTCTCGCCAAAATGCTCCTTGGACCACTCGATTTTTATCGGAGACCTTTCTGGAATAAATATTTTATGACTCTCTGTAGAGTCATTCTTGGCTGTGGTTCATGTATGGTCTATTGAGAAGAGCTATCTCTGGCCTAATTTTGTTAAGGAAGAGCCCGGTGGAAAACCTTACCGTTTAATCCCGTGAAGTAATTCGGGAAACCAATATCGTTTTTCAGTTCCAAATGAAAGTATATTTGCTCTCTGCGAGCAGTGATACTGTCATGATCGTATGATTGAAAATATTTGCCTCCGATGAATTACACCATCCTGTCTGTCATTTGTTGATGCCTCAGTGAATTTCAATCATGAATGTGCAACTTCCATTCTGGCATGCGTTCAAATCTTTTCTAGATTTGAGAAAGGTTGAAATATTGTGTGAGAAAAACTCACGCGCTGTTCAGTAAATTGAACAAAAATATATCGGCAAATTGAAGTTAGTTCTCTCGAGTTAGCGAACAAGAAACATTTTGCTGCCAGATTTGCTGAATGAAATTCAACATGAGAAGTTTCGTCTATGAATTTCAGCTTTATTAGTGAGCGTAAATTTTTATTTATGAGAAGAGCGCTCAAAAATTTCGTTCTTTTAACGTAAGTTTATTTCGACGATCATGTAACGAAATATATTCCACATAATCGTGCGTGGCTTTCCGTCGAATTTTAAAATTAATATCTAACATCACACAACGGCTTTTGTGTCGTTGAGTGATATACTTCATTATCAAATACCATGGGTATTGGCATTTGGGCATATATTATGCAGTCTTCAGTAGCCGCACATTTCATTTTATTAATGTCAAAAGGTAAAATCTTTGCTGTTTCCAGAACTGTGCTTGATTTCCTTTGCTGTTCTGTTTTCATACGTCTGTTTTGCTGCTCATGTTTTCATAGTGATTTATTTATCCAATTTTAACCACGGTGATTAGTTCACATGCAAATAAACTAGAGGTTGATGAAACAAATGAGAGAAGCTCTACGCTATGATAAAAAAATAAAGGATATTGTTTAGATAATTTGCTCCTTGAAATGATTAATTTTGGAGCCTTGTAATCTTCATTCGACTTCAGAGGAGTGAATGGCAAGAAAGAATACATCAAAGACTTGCGTGACTTCAATCTTTCTATTTTACTCTCACCTCAAAAGGCTCGCCTCTTTGTAGCCATTGCGAACGCAGAACCTCTAATTGTCCATTTCCTTCAGTTCAGACGGTGGTTAGCGGCTGGCACAACATTAGAAATGTATCATATCTTGAATAAATTTTCTACGCCTAGTGCTCGTGATTTTATACAAATTTACGACTCAAGGTTCACAGCCCCGCCACTGCATGCCCCAGCGACAAGAAAATCCCTATAAAAGAAACCTCCCCTGACCCAGTAGACTAGCGCTAACCACCGATCCTTCACCAATTATGCGCATGGAACATTATGACAGAATGGCTTTATCTCTTGACTCTATGTGAACATTCGCCATTTTAATTTAAGGTTGATATTGTTCATATGTATGAAATACTCTTCATAAATTTCATGTTTCATTAGTCTTATGAAGGAACTAACACTCCTTAGGGGAATACAACTATCGTAGCTATATGGGAAGTAGCGCTCCCCGCGATGAAATGTGAGGTCCCGAGCTGAGAATGTGATAGGCCTTCTTTATGTTGAAATAGAGTAGGTTTGCTGTTTGGTCAGTAACATCTTCTCTCGTTTCACTATTTCCCTATTTTTTATTGCCTACTTCTTCCTTCCATTTTTATCTTGTTTCATAAACTTAATTCCCAACTTAGTGTTTCTAAGTGAAAGGGATCTTGTGTTGGAACTCACCTTGTGCATAGATTCCACGTTTCCTGAACTCCATACTAATTAGGGCCTTGATCCTTCTTCTTTTTGGAATACCCTTGTTATGGTTAGGGGGCGTAAACTAATCAAAAATTTATTCTGATGAACTTTCGGTTGATTGTACAGCTCAATGAATGAGTAAAGCGCAACTTCATCGAACTCCTTACGTCTCCACGTTACCAAATTGATACGTTTGCTGCGCTGCTTTGTTATAGTGAATTCACGACTTGGATGCGAACATATGTTGATGCAAATTCCCACTCTAACTTCATGCATGCCACAATGTGGGAGTGACCTGATCAACACCTGTATTAAAGTTCCTTTTGCAACTCAGGTGAGCACTTGATCGTAACATACATTTCCTATCATGCATGAAAATATATTAGTTGTGAATTTGACAATTCTGAGCCTCCTCTCTCGTGTTCTGAGATGCCCTTCCCTCTGAAATGCCCTTCCTTTGGCCGCAAAATTCAGTTGATCTCGCTGGACGGCCAAAACGTGCGCACGGCCATCAGGTACAGAGGTGCGGCCTCCTGCGCTGCGCCTGCGGTGAGGACGCTCCGCAGATTGCCCTGGCAATGATGTAGTCCAGGCGGTCGATTGCTAGCGTCGTAATTGCATTAATATCTCGTGGCAATATTGAGTCTGATTGTTAAGACATCCGTCAGTCGTAAAAGAAGGTCTCGTTGCTTTACTGCCGGATGAACGCTTTATGTGTCCGAGGGAGACAATTGAGCGTCCCCATGACGGCCTCGTAATCGCCAGACGAACCTGCCCGCGTTCGAAGACGTTTGCAGAAGCTCTATGGAGCTGAATGTAGCTCAAACTGATCGTGTAAGACTTGGTTCCTGTCACAAGTTACAACCTCCAAGGAGGGTTAAATTCTCAACAGTAGTTTAGTATAGGTGGTATACCAGTTTTTATTGCATAATTTCCATGAATTCTAAACTTGATTTTCAAAAAAAATTTGGCTAAAAGCCTGACGAAAAAGTATACTTGTTTTAGCTATTTTTAAAGTATCAATACCCCAATCCACCATTTTACGCTTTTTATTCATCTTCAGATGTGTACTTGATCTTCAAATTTAGATCCATAGAGAGAGCTTATGTCTTCAAAATAATTTTCTTAATTTAATCACTTATACACGAGAAGAAAAAAAAAAAAGAATTTACTCTATTTTTAAACTAAGAAAGTTCGTCTCATGGGATATCCATTTTTCTGGATTTTCGTACCTCAGTGCTCCATGATCTAAATGGTCGTTTTCTGTGTGTAGCTGCAGCGACGGCCTAGTGAAGGCTTGATCACTTTGTTGGGATGTTGTTCGGTATCAGCAGCCTCAGTCACCGAGCTTGTCCAATTCAGTGTACTCAGTTAGCCCTGGTATGCAAATCTTTAACTAACTCTCACAAATCAATTCAAAATTCTAGTATGGTAATTTTTACATGGGGTGTTTGTTCAACAATGAATAACCTTCAAAAGTATGCAAGAATCAAAATCGCTTTCAAGATTACATGATTGTGTGAAACAAATGTGGTAGCACAAATTAAAAGTGCGCGATCCAAAGCATTATTTCAAGCGTTCGTTCTGAATCCTCTTAACCTTATAAGAATTGAGCTGATTTTGCTTCCATAATATTGGCTCGGGTGATTTAAGTTTGCATTAACTATGACCACTATCTTCCCAAATTGCGCCATTGGAAGTCACTTTTATAGCTGGAACCTGTTTTATTAAATCGATTCCAGAACCCATCAGGAGCCCAACACCTGCGAGATAAAGTAAGAGAAGACACACTTTCAAGAGAGTGATGGTGCACAGAGTGTCTAAGGCGGAGAACTAAGGCTGTAGTGCAGCGTTGCGTGTTTCATTCACTGCATATAATTCTAGAGGGCGACAGCTGACCATCTGCAATTTTTACGAGAGGATATTTTTTCATGACGTGTAATTTTTGGGGCCCTCATTCTAGCCTTAGTGAGGTCTCTTGTGTTCGTAGACCCATGTGATCAGTGAGTGAGCTGTGATTGTGATCTTCCAAAATATTTCGTTTCGTTGTTTTCACTTGAGCTGTACACCATTCACTTATTTTTAAAGATCTCTTCATTTCCATTACTATTTAGGAATCAAATCCGCTGACGGATATCATTTTCTCTGTCTGGCGTCAGAATTACCCGATGAGTGTATTTACAACTGTAATGTTTACATAACACATAGCAGTGTTTTCTTCCATCCTGATGCTCGCTTTCGCACAGCATCAGCCGCAACACACACATGCTCCTTTGTTCGCAACCATCAGAGCGCGCAGTTATGAGTCGTATGGTCTCGCGATTGAACTTCAAAGCGACAGCGTGTATTTGTATTTGTTGTGAAGCCTTCCATCGGCATTGCGTCCGTTCTTCGACTGGCTTGCAGACTCGTGTGCAAGCTCCATATCGAGCTACGCTGCTCGCCAGTGACACAACAGCGTTCGTTCGGTTCTCCCTCGTCTGGTGCTGCTCATATAGCCTAAGATTGTGATCCATTAATTTTGTTTGTTCAGTCTTAATGTTAATTATCGATTAAATTGAGAGTGCATTAAGTCACTTCATATGGATAATTTGATAGGATTCCCATCCAAACAACCAACGGATTCTGTTATGTTCATTCTGTAATTGTTCATCATGCAATTTAAACTTCTAGATGTGCCGTGACAGTCTGACCTCGCTAGAGCACCTAGAAAACTTAACGGTTCTAAATGATACCCCAGAGCAATTTAGAAAACTCCACAATTCTGGTTGCAGTAAGTTTTAGCTAGTGTGCGTACGATGGCTGTAATTCGCTGATGCTAGGTTGATTACCTATAGGGTGGATTTCTTCTATGACGGCGTAGGCTATCCAACAGCTTGCTACAAAGTGTTGCTTCTAAATCTACGATATCTTCGACCATTAACGTCATGGTGCGTATAGTTAATTTGAAAATGAACAAAGAATAGTGCTCGCACTCCCGAGGGAAAATGTGAAACCCCGAACTTTAAACAATTTTATTTACCACAGGTGTTACAGAGGTAAAATGTTTCTTAAGTCTAATACAATGGTCATACTAGAGTATAGCTACATGTGGGCCCGAACAAGTTCAGCGACTTCTAGGGCATCCTACCATCACGTTATTCTAAGATGTACAATAAAGTTTAACCTAATTCACTTAATCTAGTTTCGCATTAGACTGATCAATGAGATAATTAACTTGATATTTGATGCTTCATTTTACAAAATAGGTCATATGGACTATATATAAAAGTATATTCGATAAACGATTTAAGAACAGACTGAAGATCGGCGATATAAATCATGGCAAATTACATTATTAGGATCAGACATGTAGAAGGCAAAATTTAACTTGGTGATCTTACACGACTAGTATTCTGATAAGATGTGAGACTCAAGATTTCTTTTGAATACTTTGCAAGAATTACTTTCACGGATCTCCTCATGTATTGAGTTCCAAGTTTTAGTTCCAACGAAGAGGATACTGTGTTGCGACCGGGCCTTTGAATAATGAGGAAGCATGAATTTACTTCTATTTCGGGTTAAATGGTCATGATGACCAGTTTGCGCAGTTAATAATTGTTTTAGGCTACTGTCGCCATCATTTGTTAATGTTTTGTAAATGAAAATACAAATGGAGATTTTGTAGAGATCCGAAAGTTTGAGTTTTTGTAAATTTTTGAATGAATCATTTGTGTGAGCATAATATTCTAGGTTCTTTACCACTCTGATGGCTCTTTTTTGTAGAGTAAAAATTTTATCTGTTTGATTTTTATCAGTTCCATGCCATGCTTCTATTCCGTATTGCAAGTATGGTGAAATGAGCGTTAGGTAGAGCATTTGAAAGGCTGATTCAGGGAGGAAATTTTTTACTTTATTAAGGATTCCGATGGATTTTGATAATTTAGAACTAATATGAGCGAAGTGCTCTTTGAAGGTCAGATGTTTATCTATTATGATGCCCAGAAATTTACATGAGTTAGTTTCTTCGATTTCACCTTTGCCAATTTTAATGCGTGGGAGAGATATATTTTTATTGTATGAGAGTGTAAGATATTTTGTTTTATCAATATTAAGGCTTATTTTATTAGCTTAAGCCACGATGAAACCTTGTGGGGTTCAATATTTATACTCTCCGCAATCATAGCGGGATTTTGGTCCGGAAGGACCGCAGAAAGCGTGCTTTCATCGGCAAAAAGTATGAATTTGAAGAATGACGTAGATTTAATAATATCATTGATAAAAATCAGAAATAGAAGAGGCCCAAGAACAGATCCTTGTGGAACTCCATGGCTAATTGTCATTGGGTCCGATTTTGCGTCGTCAATGACAACGTATTGCTTCCGATTTGTTATAGGTATGATCTAAACCAATCATAGGCAACTCCTCGAATGCCATAACAGTGTAGTTCCGAGAGTAATATGTCATGGTCCCCACAATCGAATGCTTTTCGAAAGTCAAGAAATACAGAGAAGACAGGCTTTCCTTCATCTATATTTGAATAAAGGAATTGTAAATGATTTAATATTCCTGTGTTGTTGATTTTTTTACAACGAAAGCCGTATTGTTTATCAAATAGAAATGATTTTTGTTCAAAATAAGAGTACCCTTTTTTAAACGCAATTTTTTCGAATACCTTGCTAATAATTGGTAGCACGGAGATAGGTCGAAAATTGTTTACACAGGATTTTTCCCCATTTTTAAAGATAGGGGTTACTCTAGCAACTTTGAGGGAGTTCGGGAAAGTGCCTAGGAGGAGAGACTGGTTAATAATATTGGATTTCGGCGGGGCGATTTTTCAAATTGTTAATGCACGCAATTAAGTCGGAAGAGTTGGTAGGCGTAAAGAAAAAGGAGTTGTGTTCTCGAAGATGATCCATGTATTCCAGGTGATCAGTAGGTTCACTTGGAATACCATCAGCTATAGTTTTCCCTACGTGTACGAAGAAATCGTTAAAGAGATTAGCAATTTCTTTCTTTTCATGGAATGCTACATCATCTTGAACAACATATTCAATAAAATTTTTATCGGCGTTATTCGGTTTACAGCAAGAGTTAAGGAGGCGCCAAGTCTTTTTAACGTCAGCTTTCAATTGAGTAAACTTGAGCGTAAAGTAGCTCTTTTTTGATGTTCTTATCTGGTTTGTCACATAGTTTCTGCATCGGTTATATGTTTCTCGAGATATTCGCCCTTCGTAAAAGAGGGCTAAGTACGCTTGACGTTTCTTTATATTTATCACGATGTCTCGAGTAATCCAGGGCTTTTGTTTATTTTTCGGGGTTACTGTACGAGTTACAATTGGGCAACACTGATTGTATGCGGTCATTATAGTTTCAGTCAACTTTACTACTACTTCATCAATGCTCGTTGCATTATTGTGTTGAGAGAGGTGCGTTGTTGGCATTGATTCTTCTAGAACGGTGCGCATTTCTTCTAAATTTGATTCGTTTACTTTACGATATGAGTAAGTTTCAGCCCGTGGTTCTGTGCAAGCAATATAGACATTTTTCTTAATAAGAAAAACTGGAAAATGATCCGATAAGTCAGAAGTAATTACTCCAGCAAGAAAATCAGTTGGGTCTGTCACAAAGATATTGTCAAGCAGCGTTGCACATTCTGAGGATATTCGTGTAGGCTTTGTGATGATCGGAAGGAAGGATTCAGACTGAAAGGCATTTAGGAAATTAGAGATTGGCTCGTGGCTATCATGCTTCAGTAAATCATAATTGAAGTCACCGCATATTATTGTCATTGTATAAGGACCTGTTGAACTGAGAAATAATACGATTTAGCTCATTCAGGAAGGATATAGGAAAGGCTGTAGGTGGCCTATACACCGTTCCAAGCACAATTCGTTTACCATCTCTAGACAGTTCTACGAAGAGTGATTCTATGTGATCCCGATTCGTTGTTGCACTTGCCATGATTCTCGAGTCTATGTGGTTAGATATATACGTACTTAGGCTTAGGTAGACTTTTTCTTTTAACAAAATTTTTTGTGGCTGATTTACTTTTTTTGATTCATTGCTTTTGTATTTTTCAGCAGTTATCACTTTGTTCCACAATTTTTATTTTGTTCCGCAATTTTTATTTTTATAAACTTTTTTCCTAACTCCGTGTTTCAGTGCGGAGGTGATCTTGTGTGGGAACACACATTGTGCAGGAATTCCTCGTTTCCTTGACTCGATACTAAAAGAGACCTTCATTCTTCCTTTCTTTGGAGCACCTTTAATTGTTGTGGCTACGGCGGCACAAACTACTTTCTATTCTTGTCAAAGAATTACGATTCATTTACAATACAGTTGTCAGCTCGAATGATTTTTTCAAGTGTGACGTAGGGTGAAGCAGACATGAAAACGGTCAGGAATTTGGGGGAAATCACATCTCTTTCTGCTTGCTGTAAGACCGAAGTGTTTAATTTAGCTACTTCGACACATGAAGTGCTCTTAACTCATTAATACCACACCTGATAACTTGTGTTAGATCCCAGAATTTCATCATGAAAATTCATTTTCCCAATTTTGTAAGGTGTGCGAGTAGTTTTTGCCCTTCAACTTAAACGGAGCTAAACCGAGGAAAGTAAATGATGAAGTTTTTTCTCAGTGCCATTGATTCCGATTATTCTGAGGTCGGTATATTTTCGATATATTTTTATTGCTTACCTGGCAAAACGAAAAAAAATTAAATAAAGTATCTATTAAGAATTCCAATAAAAACGAAAATTTTTCATAAATGCGACCGAGAGTACACTAAATATTTGTTTTTTCAAACGTAAAGCGTCTTGAAATTTTTCTATCGGAACCGTATTTCGCACGGATTGGGGAAAGAACAATGAAAGGTTACACTATCGCAGACTGCAGAGCATCACTTGATTTTTAATAACGGGTACAAAATCATTCGCACATCTTTCAATTATCTCGAAATATCGGGTTCAACTCGTTTTTCTGCTTGTTTTCCGCTTGATGTTCGTATTTTTTCATAAATTTTCAACTTGCTTTCAGAACACGCCTTTTGGACAAAGAGGAAACCTATGAGAGTAAAGAAATTCCGCCACCACAGCAGGAAGCCATCACTCAAAGGGCTGGGATGTGTTTTACGAGGTTGATGAAGCAATTGTACCGATCAATTTATACTTTTACGAAGCTCCTAACGCAATGACAGACGCAAGGAGAAATTAGCAAATTGAACAAGGCAGGTGGACTTCGAATGGATGACCTTTTGGCCGATTGAAATATTTGTATTTACAAGTATGCACACATATACATACGAAACTTGTCTCAAGCAAATCCTTGGTTCGCTGTAATGAAGATGAAACATAAAATTGATGACCTACGACTCCTAAATCCACAGGAAAGATAGAAAATGTCTACGAGAAGCAGGATAATTCGAAAGAAAGCATGCAAAGAAATTGCAGATCCCCAAAAAACGTTGACGCATTCGAATGCAATGAACGAAAGAGCGCATTCACAGGACGACTTCAAAACAAAGTACGGTTTTCTGTAGTAAGGAATCGAAGTATAACATATTTATTTCGGACATAGCGAAGTACATCAGATCTCCTGTTGTCAGATCTGTAGTTCTGAACCTAAATACCAAACTCTCTGCGTGAGGCAAATGCGGAAGCTGTCTTTTTCGTTTGCGGCGCCATCAACAGGGCTAGCGTGAGTGCTGTTCATCCTATTGAAAACACAATGGTTTGGTATTAATAAGGAAACGTACTTGGCACAACGATGTAATCTTACACAAGATGGACTCTAGGCACTGACTGTTTTTTTTAGTAGAATAAAGATATAAAGCCAATGCGGTAGATGCAGTAACAATCCCTACTTCGTGGCGTTTTGTACTAGTCAGTCTTCTGATTAGAATGTAGTCGAGCCGATGTGAGCTTTGTCAGAGAAAATCTTCGAAAGTAGAATGGTCTAAATTACAGACGAAAAGTTCAAATAATTTGACAAGATGTGGATGCAACAGTATTTTGACGACTATGAACGAGTTAATCGACGAGTTAATGTCTAGCAGCAATGATATTGTGGTGGCAGAAATATTGTACCTAGAAAATTGCATGTCTATGCTTATTTTCTTGTTTGTAAGCATTATGCGGTGCTATGCGTGATTAATTTTTCGATCCATTATTCGGTCCTGAGTCACACACGAAAAATTGTCGTAAAAACAGTATTCCTTCGAATACTTTATGGAGATTTTGCATCGATCGTATTCTGGAAAGTTTGATGGGTAACGTTTGAAAAAAAAAATTTGAATCATACCTATGAGTATAAGCAATAATTGGCCACACCCTGTATCTGTAACTCTTCTTTACGACCATGAATAATTTCTGTTGCTGAACCAACATGTCGTCGGTGATATGACACGATCAGTGTGTTTTGGGAAACTAAATTCATGTGATGGCGGGATAAGATTACAAGATGCGTGAGCTCAGAAAAGACAGTCGCAGACAGCACAGTTGATGAGTGGACGTTGAAATGAATAGAAGCAATGCTTAAGAGACAGTTAGAAGAATCAACTCCACCGAAAAACGTCATCAGTCTTTCAGTATGGATATGTCCAGAAGTGTTATGCCATAACTGCGTAACCCTAGTGACTTCGACAGATGTCTGGACCTGATGTAGTGTTGACGCGAGGCGTGTGCTTTGTGATGTTGTTTACGCGTTCCTGCTCCGTTCACCGCACTCACACGATGCGCACACGCCCTGCTCCTGGCAGGTGCGTGTCGGCGTGAGGCTTATCATTTGTGGTAGCCGAACTCGGATGCCTTGTCCGTGGCTTTCAAAGACTGGGTGTACATTAGTCAACGAATGATTAATGTGTGTCTGGTTGATTCGTCGAAAAAAAAGAAATGCATACCTAGTTCAAAATTCACAGTTGCAATAGACTTCATTTTTATTAAACTATCCCTTATTTTCGACTAAGTCGAATTTTGAATTATTTGGAAGTTAATTTGCTAATTACTCACCCTAATTTCAGAGACCGTGTGTATAGATGCGCTGTTTCCTACTGACATGGTCATGCTGCGCAGATAATGCGCTCACTTAGACTACGAGTTTGCATGAGCCTTTTAACGATACACAAAGCCTACACACAATACTAGCCCCACAATTGCCCGCAACACACCCGTGTATTCCTCGGCCTTACACGCCCGCACGCGCCCCTCAGGCGTACTGTGGTCATCACCAACACTCACAAGCACCGCTCGTTCACTTGGAAATTCCTTGCTAAGGAAGTGAGGAGGCTGTGTTTATGAGGCTCTCGCTATTATAAGGTTTTCAGTAGCTAGAAATAACACTGAAACTCGGCCATGAATTTTCGAAGACGCGCTCGTAGGTCACTCATGAAGGACGATATGGTTGGAGGCAACTCGACAGCGCTCGACTGCACAACTCTACGGACATATTTTTCTCAGCCAGTTCAAGCAACTCGGAGCTCGTGAACATCTTGATGTAAAGGATAAACTTCTCGTTGGCCACCTAAATAGGAAATTCTCTCTTATCTTTCATCTTTTGAAGTAAGATTTCTTGCTACTGCTTTTCTGATCAATATATTTCTCCTCGTGCCAGTTCGGCGTGACGCTACCGACAAATTCCCTGACTAGGATCCGACATTTTAGAAAAATTGACATTTCGTTCCTGATTCCCAATGGCCATTTTATTCTCATTCTAGTTAGCTTCTTTAAAATGAGTAACCATGACGGACCGTGAGAAGTCAAATTTGAAAATACCCCTGTCTATTAACAGTCATAGCTTTAAATTAAATAATTTTAATTTTCATTTCATCTTTCGAACTCCAGTTGCTAGTAATTTTCTAGTTCGTGAAAACAAATTCATATCCTCTTTGAAAAAAACATATGGGAGTTAAATCCTTTGAAGGAATGAAAGAGCATAGATTCAGAGCTTTTTACTGGGGCAGGTTTCCTTTCAGAACTTTGCAATGAATTTGAACTATAAGATCATTCGCACTAGGGCCAAAATTTTATATTTTGTCTTTTATCTTTGTGGCACCGGTACATTTTCTTTGATGTACTTGTTCTCTTTTCTCTCTAACTCAAATAGACGTTACGAATATAATCCAATACACAAAATTAAATTGTTATGTTCTCATGTAAAAAACAAGTTTATTGGTTATTATAAATAAATACAGATTTTAATTGCACAGTTGCAATTTATAATTTTTGGAGCAGAAGCGTTATGTTTGTGAAGTTGTAAGATTCTTGATCGCTTTCCGAGTGCAGAGCACCTTACACATTTTTCGCCAGTGGTCTTTGAAGATATTTACGTTCCTGAGGAGTAGCTCCAATAGCTGGTCCTAGCGTAGTCAATCATGTATTGCGTATGAGTTTTGTGAAGGTTTATTTGCACGCCTTCTGCTCCACACCTACTGTGTTGCCTGTTTGTGATTGGTGTCCGATGGCCGGGAGCTTGGGTAGTTTTCAAGGAGTAGAAAACATGGTTCGTTCTGCTATACTCTATTCTGTTTATCTCCATAGATGTTTACTTCGTGGTAAAAGCGGCACACTGAATAACTCTTATGTTTTGCTACAGTTTTTTTTAGTGTTCTTACTCCACCATTTGGGCGCTTTGAGATGTTGACGCTGCCTCTTCCAACCGCTGCAGCGAGCGGTGCTTGTTGAGACACTGAAATTTGAGATTTATAGGTGTATGTAAAATAACAATATGCCAATAAGTTTCAAAGTAAAAATCACTATTTTAGAGTAAACGGTGCTTTATTCTGAAACCATGATACAATTTTGTACTCGTTTTCCGACTTTTGAAGAAGGTATATCAGTGGGACATAATTATTCACAAGTACCAAAATCAAGTACCGGCAGATTCAAGTACCAAAATCAACATCTGTTTTCTTCATTTCTCTCCCCTTGTTCATTAGAATTTGTCAGCACTTCAGCCCTTCAGAGGGAGAAAAATTTTGTATCTACTGGAATTAGCACTCCGTTGGCGAAGATATGAGGTCCCGTTAGAAGGTTACGAAGGACTCTTTTTAGTTGAAGTATAATAGATTTTTTGATCTGTTACGGTCTATCTTTTTCCAATGTACTGTTGTCGTTTTCTGTCAACCGCCAACTAAACAGTGCTTTCCTCTTTGTTCTCTTGGGAACCCTTTAGTTGAGGTTAGGGAGGTTTAAACCAATTTATCATCTAATGTTTCAGCATATACGTGTCACCGGTACTGCTGACTAATAAAACGACTTCATAAGATTTTCTTATTTTTGAACCTCGCAGGAACCGAAATATCGAGCGGGGAGCGCTGTTCTCAATGCAACTGCTCACGAAACTTGGCTTTCTGTGTCGGGTGTGACGGCCGGGGACTTCGCCCTCCACACCTGCATCGGCAACAGCACCAGAGGGCGAGCCAAGGCAACAGTGCAGCTCTATGGTCAGTTTCGATTGAATTTTAACGAACATCATTGTGATAATACTTGTTGAGGCTCTACGAGTTAAAACCTCTAAATAGTTTCACTAATTCACAGTTTACAGTTTTATTCATTCGCGTTTTGCATAAATCTTCAGTTCTTATTACTCTTTCTGCCTTTTCTCACTGACTAGCAGGCTCAAAAAAAAATCTGCCCATCCTTTTATTTTGACCGACTTGAAGTCTGTCTTATTCAATGCGTACACTTTTTGGCCTTTTTGTTTCTGTTAAATAGTTTAAAGCGCAGAGAATGTCGAGAAATTTATTTAACTGCTCAGTTGACGATTTCGTGGAGACTGGTCCCGCCATCACCCATCAATAGTGTCACAACACGCGAGTCATTTGGGAAAGCGATGAATAAAGGAAAGTTTGGAAAAATCGGTGGAGCTACGAATATATCACCAAAAATGTAATGAGCCACCTTTTCAATCACATATCCTGTAAGTTGTTTCTCCACACTTTGGAGTTGGGCAGTTGTATTTGTATGACAGAAACCATAACACGGTCGGGTCTCTGCCCTGCATGTCACTCTGTTTATAAGTGCGTACTGCAGACCACGTTATTTTGTTGATGTTACCTTGACTTTCACGCCCCCTACCTGGTCTTGGGCCAAATTTTTAAAGAACGTACATTGTCGCAGCGGAACAGTTGACGGTGCATGTTATTCTCCTAAGTCAACTTAGAAAATCATTCGCTGCCACTTGTACCGCTAATCCGACGGGTATTGATTAACAATTTGGCATTTGGCTAACAAACCTACGTGTGTATAGAATACTGTCATTCTTCTTTAGAATTACGCTTGAATACTGACCAATTTCGGAGGTAAAATATCCAATATCTGCGTATTTGCCAGGGGAATAATTTAAAAAATAATGGAGCTTCATCTAGGATTACTACTACTGAGTATATCCTGTTTTACAGTGTTAGAAATACCATCTATTTCACGAGTGTTTGTGGGTGCAAATAATAGGAACGAAAACATTATCCTAGGAACGTTTTTCCTGACTCCAATATTCACTGACGTCATGTTTATTGTATTCTGTAAAAACCATTAAAGTTTCTACTTATTTTTAGCTCATCAACGCGTGAGATCGATCTGAGTCTCGCGTCAGCAGTTTCTCGTGAGCAAAAACATATGATCAGCAGTCACTGCAATAGTTTTTGAATGTATCTGAATCTGATTCAAGTTACCCAGTACGAGAGGCTGAACACAATCAGCCAAAGCTTTCTCACGCAACTATGAAAATTTCCCTCTTTAATTAAATACCATAGAATATGAGCAGGAAGAAACTTGCCTTTTCACTACTTAAAAACTTCTTCTCATAAGCTGTCGAGCTGTCTAGATTACTCATAATTACGAGGAACTGTGAAAACAAAACTTATTGCACATTGAATGGGAAACTAAGTTGTTAAAATATTTCGACTAGAATAAAAACATGACTGAGGATAAAGGTAACAGTATTAACCATTAAAATTTTGAAATGATTGACGATGAGGGTAGGACACCGAATTATAATTATGAAAGAATCGTATTATCGTGCCTCCCAGGCCTGAGTGTGCCTCGTGCTTACCGTAGTCCAACTTGCCTTCAATTAATGTCTCCGAAGCAGCATCAGTTCTCTTCTCGAATCAAGAACGAAGAGTTCAAGCTCCTAATTAGATCCAATGCGCTCTGAATCTTAAGACCCTGAAAAATATTCTCTGTAGATCTGCTTTACTCGAACGTTCTTTGTTCTTGCATTTAAATTGTTTTTGTTGGCACTTGGAGAGAATGGCATCGATCTGATCAAGCTATATTGAGACGCGGCAGCTCGAATAGACAAATGGAGTTATCATCGCGTAACGACCAGGTCGCAATTCATTCCTATTTCGCTCTGCCATTTTCCGATATTTCTGCGATTCTGTTTCTTGGCTTCTCGTTTCGGTCGGGTGTGTTTTCAAACTTCAAATATAATCTCCTAGCTTTGAAGCATAGCTAAATTTTCTTGAATCTAAAGGAGTAATGAACTTCGGTATAAAATAGTTTTGTTGAAACTTCGTTAACATTTTGAGCTGCATAGGGGGCAGAGCAAAGATTTTTGTCATCGCATACGGTGCGCGGGTCGGTTTTTTCCACCTTACTTCATCAAAAATTGTTCCCAACTTGCGAGAGAGTGGGCGTCACTCTTTGCTGTCGTTATTCTCAAGGTAATTTCATGCTTTGCGAAAGAGACGATAGGAAACTGGAAGTGAATCCTGAATTATCATACTGCCATGGTAATTAAAATTAGGGAAAATGTTTCCTAAAATTCTGTTCGTAACAGTTCGAGTTGTACCATAATACAACACCGCAAGCGTGTTCAGGAAAGAGCGTATCGTTCCTCAGTAAATATTAGACGCAAAATTTGTACGATCCTTTAACATCACTTCAAATGCTGACATTACGTGATTGTGCCCTCATGATTAGCCTTCATTTCAGTCCCTTCTGAGTATCATTGCAATAATCGTCTTCGCTGAGCTGAAGTGCCTGTGAGACCCTGTTTTTAACGCTGATAAAAGAGCAAAAGCTGGAAGTAGCGTCTTACGCTTATTATTACTCCAATACTTCTCAACGTGAGCATCTTCAAACACGTTAATTTCACATCGTTTTTAGAAAGCATTTCATTTATAATTTTCGTTGAGTCATTTGGTCACGCTTTATGATATTCTTGTGGAAAAATGAACTAAAACTTCTCTAGCATTTTGAGAGAGATTGGTTTGTGT
This sequence comes from Platorchestia sp. MABIK, assembly GCA_014220935.1. NCBI lineage: Eukaryota > Metazoa > Arthropoda > Malacostraca > Amphipoda > Talitridae > Platorchestia > Platorchestia sp. MABIK. The sequence continues at coordinate 18,399 of JACJUY010011066.1, forward strand.
ACATACTGTGTAATGTCTTGTCCAATAGGATCAGTGTTACTTTAAAATGATGCTCATGTAAACGTGCTGGGATTTTGTACACTCTATTGTTGGTCCGCGCATCGCAGCGAAATGAGATGCCGGTTTGTTCTTTTGGTGCATCTCTTCTGCTGCTGCACGCACCGACTGCAGCTCATTGTCCAATCTCAGGAACCCTAACGAACTTTTGTGCTCGTACTCTGCACCAATCTTGGTGTCTGCATTAATCTTGGTGGTCACGCTCTGCAGCAATCTTGGTGCTTGCAGTGTGCATTAATCTTGGTGCTTGCACTCTGCATCCATCTTGGTACTCGCACTCTGCATCCATCTTGGTACTCGCACTCTGCGCAATCTTGATGCTCGCACTCTGCGCAATCTTGATACTCGCACTCTGCGCAATCTTGATGCTTGCACTCAGCATCCATCTTGGTACTCGCACTCTGCATCCATCTTGGTACTCGCACTCTGCGCAATCTTGATGCTCGCACTCTGCGCAATCTTGATACTCGCACTCTGCGCAATCTTGATGCTCGCACTCTGCGCAATCTTGATGCTCGCACTCTGCGCAATCTTGATGCTCGCACTCTGCGCAATCTTGATGCTCGCACTCTGCATCAATCTTGGTACTCGCACTCTGCGCAATCTTGATGCTCGCACTCTGCGCAATCTTGATGCTCGCACTCTGCAGTAATCCCGGTAATCATTCGCTGTAGTAATTTTGGTGCCTGCGCTTTGTAGTAATCTTGACGCGCACTCTCAATAGTGAAGCAAACAGTTTATAGCTCCATCAGCTCGACTGAGCTCAATGCAGATCTAACTTAAGTTGGATTTAAAATCTTCGATGCCGTTATGCGTTTTTACTGCAAGAGACGTGGTCATATGCGTTTTCTTGCAATGATTTAAAAGAATACAACTTACAGCGTAGCTAGTAAATATTTTTAAATTCAATTAGACTGTCATGCTGTTCGTAAGATAAGTCCATTCTGACTATGCGTTGTGCTTTAAATGTTTTTCTTTGCAATAGAAGCTATGTTAACACAAAGTATTAATGCTGTGTGTGAATTAATTTATTACTTGATGTCAACTGGGAAATGTTTATAATTATTTTCAAATGGAACAGCATTTCGACTGTTAGCCTCAACATAATTCGATGACAATTTCGTATCATCCCGCGCTCGCATCGCTAAGCTGAATTGATAAAATTTATGAAATAAAACTTGCCCCTGGCGCAATACCACGCGCCGGGTGGTAAGGCCGCACAGCAAATTCGAGCACTTGAACACTTTTCTCATTGCTCTGTTTCTTTTTCGAGAAAGTTTTTGAAATGATGGCGCTCCTTGCGACAATGTCGGTCCATTTTTATTGTGTAGGCGCGTTCTGTGAGCGCTTAGGGTCTTTATTCGAGTGAAGGAGCCGTAGTGTGATCCAGCAAACGTTGCTCAGGCCCCAACAAATGCGACTGAAGTAAACTCTCAAGACGCACTTGAGCGAAAATAAAACTGCGACTCTTGCCTCACACATCCTGCCTTTGAGTTTTTGAGTCGCATTTGGTCGGAGGGTAGTACTAGACAGAAGTCAATGGAAGCGGGATACTTTTTTGTACCTTCCTTGTTTCTTTTCTTGTTTATTCAATGTGTAGCGCGTTTGTCAACCTCTGTGAGCCTTTCTCAGATGTGTTTTTCGAGTGATGTCGATGAGTTCGAGTTAATTCTCTGCTTTTTATTTTCGTGTACGTCCTGCGTGTGGAATGGAATTTCTTCGTGCGGAACAGAAATAGAATGGCCGAGGAATTACAGATTTTTCACTCTGCACTATGAGCAATATAAATTATTTCAAATTATTTATTTTGCGTGGAGAATGATAAAAATACGCACCCAATAGTTCCCAGATTTCTTTTAGTAAGTTCACGACTTGGACACACTTTACATCGTATTAAAAGCTAGGTACAGGAAATAAAAATTATGTACTTCATACCTAGAGGTAAGTGCAACTTTATTCGTAGTAGACGACGTTGCATATCACACGTGATTAATTCCTAACATTGTGCTAGCTGAGACCAAGATGAAGATTTGGAGGAAAGTAGGGCGCAGCAGGAAGCGAGGGGAGAACGGTCTGCAGATGCTGTGTCAAGAGCTGAGTTGAAGTGATCGTGCAGACCCAAGTTGGATGAGATGGTGCTCTCAATAGAGGCGGCGGCCCTAGAACTGCCGCGCTAGAGTGCGCTCAAGACGTCCTTCCTTCAAAGTTTCTTCGAGCTATGCCGCCGGGGGAGTGGGTACAAGTTACGACAATTGGTTGTCGGTGCTTAGGCAACCATGATTATTACCTTCATTGACTTGCTAATGAGGTGGGCTAAAAGGCAGAACCGCGCTGCAGCCTCTGCTGCATTCAGTGCAGATCTTTGCAGCTCTCCAGCGCCATGTCGACGGCCACTCGAGGCTGAAGCTCGGCAGTCCACCGTCTATTGTTATGCTTATGATGCATAAGTCCCGCTCTCCATATGCGGCTCGTCTTCGTCTTTTTGGCTGCTGCGCTTTACACTTTCTTGTTTAGTTTTTTCTTTCTTTCTTGAGTGACCTGTGGCTGTGTCTTGCTTGAATAAAAAAGGGAAATTTTAACGGTTTTTCTCGTGTTGAAGTGTGTTACGCGATGCATCACAGTTTTGCCGAGAACTTTTTGCTTGCTTGGTGTGCCTTGAAAGCTTTCGTTGCTCCTATCGTTGCGAAAAGATCTGTGCGAGTGGTTTGAAAATACAATTGAAGTTAGTGGACAATAAAGAAGTTGTGAAACTGATTATTAACGAGGAAAATACTTTTCTGTAACTTATTCAGTAGTGAAACATCTAAAACTAACAGATATATGTGTGTAGAGCATCAATCCCATAATTTTAATGTAATAAATTCCTTGTCTTTTGTACCGTTTGGTTTTATCTTAACATGATTAGAATCCTAACTTTTATCTTAACATGATTAGAATCTTAACTTTTATCTTAACATGATTAGAACCCAACTCGAGCGCATTTTCAGGCCCAGTACCCCTAATGAGGTATATGAGGGGCAATAAGTTTAGGTCAATAGCGTTTGTCAACGCCATTCTATGGGGACTGGTGCCCCCATGAAAATCATGTTAGGTTGTCTCAGTCATCTTGCGTGCCTGCTTCGTTCCTTTCAATTTTCATGCCCTCGTTTATCCCTTCTTTGCCTTTACTTCCTTTTCTTTCCTAACTCGCTGTTTCTATGCCCAAGGTATTCTGTGTGGGAACACATCTTGAGCACAGATTCCCCGTTTTCTCCAGTCCGTACTAAATGGTCTCATCTCTCCGCTCTCTTGAGATTGCCTATGTTGTGGCTAGGTGGTCTTAATCTAGTATTATAAAATAACTATCGTGCGGACAGAACTCAAACACTCTAGTAAAAATATTAGTTTTTTGTGTGTTCACATAAAGGATTTCATTGCACATACGTGCAGAGCATGTATTTAAGTGAGGTGCGCTGCAGTGAGGCCAGCTTTGTGACAATTGAATGCAGGTATGCTGGACCCGGTGTCGAAAGTTTATGATGTCAGAGCATAGGAATTGTCTAATATCGAAGTCTATGTTACAGAAAGGAGTACTTAGACTGTAGAGTACGACCTAAATAGGAACTCCGCTTTTAATATATAAATTAGTCATATATATATATGTTTTATATATATTTATAATATTTGCATGTAAATGGAGACCTTTGTTTTAAAGAACGTAATTTCCTCAGGCAACCATGTTATAGATACCCCGTCTGTGAACTCATTTAGTTCTCGTGCATCTTATGAATTCAAATGATTTGTCATGATATTGATTTGATAATGATTTGTCAAAAATATTGTTTAAAATTGCCGGTGTCGTTGCGTGTCTTTTCTCCTTGCCTTTGCATTGTACGCAATTACATATTCAAGTTTAATATAAACTTGAAAATGGTTCATTTTTTCTTAGTTCGCTGACTGGATGACTACTGAAGCTTATTGTTTCACAGTGTTATGAGGTAGTCATGGTGATTTGTTAACCATGTACATTTCACTCGCGAATCTGGCTGAGCGGCGTGTGGCGAAAATAATTCGGTGACAGCATTTGGTAAATAGCGTTACTGTCCGACTGAAATCGACACTAGCACTTTTACAGTCTTAGAATTATTTGTTGATTAAATGTTCTCTGTGTTGCTCAACTGTGGATGTGAGTTCCTGAGCTGAAAGTTCGGTAGGCCTTCCTTTTCTTGAAATACTGTGGACTTTTGGTTTTACATGGAGAATCTTTTCCTTGTTCATTGCTGTAATTTTTCAGTACCTGTTGCTTTTTTAGGCTTTCATCTTGTTTCATAAAGTTCTTTCGATCGAGTTGTTTCTACAGAGTACACGGGGGGGATACACCTTGTGCGTAGATTCCAAGCTCTCCAAATTCCATACTAAATAGTGCCTTTCTTCTCCCCTTCATGGGAACCGCTTTTTTGGGGATTAGAAGGCTTAGACAAACTTGTTCTCTACCCTATTTCTCAACTGTGCACAATTCCAAGTAGAAAACTTGAATTTGACGTTTGTGGCTCAAGAACCCGAGTACCATGCGCAAGGTGAGGAAAAACAGAGCGTGTTGCGGCAAAACTTTTCTTTATGCCATAGGCTGAGTTTTCAACAGTTTTGTTCATTTTCGTTCGACGCGATTTGCACTTTTAAATAGAAACATTATTCAAAGCAAATAGAAAAACTGAAACTAGCTCATGCTCAGTAAAAATTTACGGAATTTGCTCTCAAAATTTGAATAGTTTTTAACCGATGGCAAAATTATTTTGCTGGAGCAGTTTTTTTGTATTCACTTCCATATTGCTAATTTTCGTTTCCAAAAAATTAGTGCTTCTGCAGCTTTTCTGAAATATCTTCCCTTAGATTGGCTTACTCTCAGATTTGCTGTTCAGTTTTTTTGTTTTTTCTTGCCGGACCCCTGAAGAGGAGACAACTAGTGTATCTAAGGGAATTGACACTCCCAGGGGAAAATGTGTGAGGGCCCGAGCTGAGAGTTAGATAGGCCTTCTTTTTTGTTGAAATAAAATGTATTTTGTTATGTTAAGGACCACCTTTTTTCAGTTCACTGTTGACCTGTTTTTCAACACCTACTACTTTCTTCTTCAACTTATATCTTGTTTCATGAACTTCTTTCTCAACTTACTGTTTCTATGCCCCTTCTGCATAGATTCCGTATTCCCTTATCTCAGTACTAAATGGCTCCTTCTTCCTTCCTCTCTTCGATACGCTCTTTTTTTAGCGGTTAGGGAGGGTTAAAACTAACATACAATCTAATCTAATCTTTAATGGCTCTTCTGCATATATTCCACGTTCCCTTATCTCCATACTAAATGGTGCCTTCCTCCTTCCTCTCTTTGGAACGCTTATTTTTAACGGCTAGGAAGGCTTAAACTAAAACCTAATCTAATCTTGTCCATTTTTTCAATTCATTCTAAATGATCCCTTCTTTTCAGTTTTCTGAGGTTGGCTTTGATGTGTCTAGAGAATCTAAAACTCGTATAACAATAATAAAAATAATAATAATCGAGCTACAAAGCCATACGACTGTTAAAAATGCCAGTGTAATTTCTTAACACTGTTAATTACGATTCGAACTTTCTGGTATTGTACATTATAGGTGTGTTCGCAGTTTGAAGGGTTAAACTCCGTGTACTGCAAGGCATAGAGGCGCTAGACCCTTCTTGTGCATTTTTCTGGTTTCGTTATAAATGGCGTTGCCGCCTCGTGTGCTTCAATGGCATGTGCGTCACCTCGTGGACAGCCACTGTTCACTGGTTGGTTTTATAAAAGAGCTCCTCGCAGGAGCGTACGTAGAGACTGATTGTCCTTCAGCGTATCTTTGGACTTGGCGATCGTCGGAAGCTGAGAAGTCTCAAACCTCTCTCTAAGAGGTATGCTAATAGTGTCTGTCTTAGTTAGCAGTCCTTGGGAGTCACGCAATCCTCACAGATTTCCTTAGCGACGTGTAGTAGGGTTGGCAACGATAGCTGCAATAGTTTACGAGTTGATTGTTGAGTGAAGACAGCCAATTTTTATTTTGTCTCTTTTTTTCTTCAAGAAAGTTACTGACGTATCTTTTAGAGGGACCATTTCCTTGACTTGTGTTCATTGTTTTTTCGTAAGAGATGATCTTTGTTGAGCTGAGTACTTCTCTCGAACCGGGAGCTTCCTGGTCCTCATTTTGGTGAAATTGATAATCATGGAACATCATAAATTCCTCTGATGTCCTGGTAAAAATATCTTGTTAATTTTTTTTCGGCTTGTCAAGTTGGGATGCAAACTCCGGGGAATACAACTATTGCATCTATGGGAATTAGTCCTTTTAGGATGAAAATGAGATGTTTCGAGCAAAAAATTAAGCCTACTTTTTGTTGAAATAAAATATTTTTGTTATGTTTAGGACCATCCTTTTTGCGGTTCTATGCTGTCCTGTTTTTCAGCATCTACTACTTTCATCTTCACCTTTTATTTTGTTTCAATAACTTATTTATCAACTTATTATTTTTATGCACCTTGTGCATAGATTCCGCGTTCCCTTATTTCCATACTCAATGGGGCCTTCCTCCTTCCTGTTTTTGGAACACCTTTGTTGCGGTTATAAAGGCTTAAATTAACATCTAATCTAATCAAGTCGAAATGCGCATGTCGACCTCTGCGCCTGAGTCGAAATCTTCAGATTGGATTTCATGAGGAACTCGTGAGTGCCGTTCTTCACAATTGGTTTAATGATTTTGACTCCACAGCTTCGGTACGCCTCAGTTTTTGGCACGATGTTTTGGTGCGCTACAGCTTTGGCACGACACGCGGACATTCTGGTGGCTTCAAAGAAATGATATCTCGTCCAGGACACTCCAGTTGATAGCGTGCATTATCCAAACACTGTAAAAACTTTGACCAACTCTCAACATGAGCAAAGCTGTCGCCTAAATTCGAAAATTTGGCACGTTGTTTGGAAGGCGGCACACCAACGCCTTGCAACCCAGCCTCGCCGCACTTAAGTGAATGAATTGCGTGTCTGGAATTGTGATGGAGCGTCTTGAGAGGGCGCTCGGCCTTGTCTAGGAGGCTCCGGGCGCAGATTAAACATGGATCGAGTAACAGCAACCGGGGTGTGAGCGCTAATTTTCTGTGCCGCATCCGTGTAGCCTCGCTGATTCTTTGAGGCATTTCCAGCCTCAAAAGAGGTACTTAGTCAATCTATTCCTATCCACGGTAGAAATGGTCTGGAAGGTGTTTTCCGTCGGAAAAACGGATTTTATTCTATACCTTTACTACTTGAATAACAATTTTATATTTTGAACCTTTTCAAACTGAAAATGAGTAGTTTTTTGTGTTTTTTCTCAGGAAATGAGACTCTGATTTTTGAAACATTTCTTGACTGAAAAACGGATTTTTCAACTCAGTTTCAGCCTGAAAAATGATTATTTTAAAATACATTTTCTGGCATGGAAATGGGCCATTTTTGAGTTTTTAAGCTCGCCACTTCTCCAAGCATTTCCTGTACACGAGTTGATATTTTGAGACATTTCTTGCTTGAAAATGTTTTTTACGGGTGATTGAGTTCATGAAATTTTGTTGTACGCTCCGTTTACAAACACCTTGTCGTGGGAAAAAGATGTGCCGTTTTATCGTTTCTCAAATAAAAACTTTGATCAGCGTCTGCAGCAAGGAAACTAAAATAAAATGCGAGTATTTTTTAAAACAAGTTCAGTACTTCCTCGTGTACAAACATATCACCTTGAATATTTGTCATGTAAGCCGTTTCTCCCGCTAAAGTGGCTGAGGTAGAATACCTTCAGCACCGCACGTACATTTCTATGCACTCAAGCGTTCCCTAACAATTCGTCAGCGTTCTCACACTGTGTACAAGAGAGACACAAAAATAGCCTGTTCTTTAAGCAAACGTATCCGTAAAAAAAATTACGAGGCGCTTGATAATGTGTGGGCACTTTTTTCTCAGCATGATCAAAGGATTTGCTGAATAACGTAGACTGCTGCTGTGTGGGCGGCCTACAGCGCAGCGGACGGGGGAGTGACGACGGTAGGGGGAAGATGCGATGCCCGTGTGGGGAGACGGTGAATAGGTCACTACACTACTGCGTCATCATATTGCTCCACCCCACTGACTACATGCATCCCCACACTGCACTACACCGCCACACTGCACTGCACCGCCACACTGCGCTGCACCGCCACACTGCACCACACCGCCACACTGCACTGCACCGCCACACTGCACTGCACCGTCACACTGCACCACACCGCCACACTGCGCTGCACCGCCACACTGCACCACACCGCCACACTGCACCACACC
>JACJUY010011067.1:6356-26778 GCA_014220935.1 Platorchestia sp. MABIK
CACACATAGGATCGAGCGTCATATGTGAGAACATACATGTACTTAATATTCGCATACAAGTAATCAAGAAGAGGATTTGGTGTCAGGAGAGAGACAGTTGCGTTCACCAAGGCAAGACTGCCTTTGCCGAGCTCTTGCAAATAACCTATAAGTATTTCTGTGATTAAATCTAAATACATTCATTAACTATTCTCATTGTGACATTGTATCCGCAACTGGCTTTTTCCCTTCCATCTGGGGTGAGCTGCGTAGCGGCATTTCAATTGAGGCAGGCTCCAACCCTGACTTGATTATTATTTATCTTGTTATCTCTTGTGTTGTTATTTATTAATTTCGGTGAGCTAATGATTGTCTTTGTGTGTGACTCCCTTCTGGAGGTTACATAATTTGAAGATGGCAGACTTGCCTCTAAAAAATTGTATGCTGATTTGAGGGAAGAGGATGAATTTGATGATGGAGATATGCCTCACGTACAACCTGTCAATTTGGAGGAGGGAAGTGTCGGTCATTCACACACCAGAAGTAACCTAGGAGATCCTGAGTGTGTGGATGATTCAATTATCCAGGGTACTTGGTTAAAACTAACCAACAGTCCAACAAAAAAGAAAGAGAAAACCTAGACAATCCTGACTCAGAATCTGAATGTGAAACACCAAAAAAGACAAGAAATTCTTCCTCTCCTCTCAAAACTCCCGCCTATCCAAAAAAAAGACATTAGTATCTCAAAGCAAAATGTGTACTCTACTTTTCTCTCAGCCACTAGAATTTGCTGAATTTATTGGGGCCTCAAAAAGAAAAATGACCCTTGATCCTTTTGGAGTAGCCCAAGGATTAAAAGATGTGTTTACCTACGATTGTGTAAAAGATGTAAGAGTTAACAACCGTAGGAATATAATTATAATAGAAATCAAAGATGCATCACAGTCAGAGTTTGAAAGAGTCCTTAATGTGGATCATATTGGAAAATTTGCTGTTGAATGTTACAAACTTCAAGCAGGAAACATCTGGAACATCCTGGGAAGTTATTGGCCTCATTGACCAGGAAGTAAACCTTGAAGAACTAATACCTCTCATCAAATGTGACAACTTTTCTGCTTTGAAAATGGTAAGACTGCCTAAGTTTGTCAATGAAAAGAAAGAGGTTTCCCAAAGTGGTAAGATAGGCTTTGCTGGAAGGGAAATCCTCAAAATCATAATCATGTACTTTCCTGTCAGGCCATGCTCTCCTCCTCCTTTGAGATGTTACAAATGTCAGCACCATGGTCATTTTGCCAATGGCTGCACATCAATGGAACATTGGAATGTTGTCTTGTGTGTAGTGGCAATCATGCAAAAGACAAGTGTAATGCTGCTTTTCCCTGTTGTGCAAATTGTGGGGGAGCTCACATGGCAGGTTCCAGGTACTGCCCTCTAATTAAGACTTCATTAGAGATCAGATCTCAAATAAAAGAAGGTGCATCCTTTTTGGAGGCACGTAGGAAGGTTGCATCTGAAAGTGAGATATCAATTAGAAGTCCTCGGATTGTGGAAAATCATTCCCAAATTCAGCATGAATTCAATCAAATAACATGAGGAACTACCCTTCAATCATTACATTCCTGGCAGTCAAATTGCAATCAATATTAGCGGCAAGAAAACCTATGCCTCAGTCTCACTGTTGCAGAGTGCTGAACCAAAAAAGTTGTTCATGTTGATGTCCATCAGTTGCAGGGATTCTATTGCTTGCCATGAAGGGTTCCCAACCACAGTTATAATATGTATTGACAGATTATTCTGAATCCAATGTTAATGGTAATAGAGATAATCAAAATGTAGTGGCAGACAGTGTGGAAGGTCAAGATGCTCGAGCAGAGAGTGGCTTCTCTGTTAAATCAAGATCTTCTGTTGAAAAATGATTGAGTCGTTCATGCAGTCCATGTTCAATAATCTCTTTACTTGTTTAGGTAAATTCATAGTAGAAGCTTTTTCTTCAAATTTAACTTATGAAAACAAACGTGAGCTTAGTTTGTTGATTCTAGTTATGATAAGAAGGCATTTTGGACAGAAAATAGGCAGTGAACTGTTGAATGAGTTCCATAATTTTCCAGCCTCCCAAGATAAATGTGATACACCCTCAAATAATTGTGTAGTCCCAGATAAAAGCATTTCTCCTGAGTCCAGCCAAAAAGGCAGATCTACTAAAACTAGTGATATACCAACATATAGGTATTGGCAGTATCAGTCATTTATACTGATATCGGTATTGGCAAAATACGGCCGATACTTTCTAATAATACCTGTTGTATAATAAAAATGGTCATAAATCATGAAAATAAAAGTATAATCAAATAAAGAGCCTATTCACACCTAGTAAATTAGTTAGCTAATTGTTGAATTACAGCGTTTAATCAGGCTCGCAGACTGAATTTACTTCTTCAAATTCCTGATGAGTCACGTAGGGTCAGTAAGTGAAAGGTATGTAGCATGAGTAATTAAAAACAGTACAGTAGTGACATAAAATTATTATACTTTTCCAACTAAAACCTATATAGTTTGACCCAATTTCCATTTCTTAAAGTATGTGACAGGCTAACAAAAATCAAACTAATTAAGTAAAGTTGAAAATGCATTTTGAAGTTTTTGTAAATTTATTATAGAAGTAGCTGAAAATTCTATTTTAATTTAGCTTGTAAATCGCCAAATATTACAAAGCTAATAGCTTCATTTTAATTATGCATGCAAATTGCTGTGCATTACAAATGTTGCATTTTTCTTCTATTTTAAGTTGTTTGAAAAATTCGCGAAAAATCTTATAGGTGGTTGCTTGTTTGCAATTTTTTCGGGTTTGGAGCCTATCAAATTTTATGGTTTTCTTTTCACCAACGTATGTATTTTGGTTTGAAAAACACAAAAATGATAACCATTTTGTGGAGAAATTGTTTTGGTCTAGTTTTGGAACCAGTTGCTATTATAGCTAGTCTACATAATGTTGCAATACAATTACACTACACTTATCTATCAAATGAATTTCATTTTGTTATTTTTTCTCAACAATATAGTTAACAGAGCAAGAGTAATTTCATTATTTCTAATCAAAAACTTTTTGTCAATATTGTTATATTATTAGATTCATTAGTAAATAATTTTATTAAAACATCCATGTAGGGGGCTTATAATGGTTTTATTTTAATATAATTGTAAAAGTTTAGGTACTGGTTGTAGTATCAGTCTAAGTATCAGTATTTCCAAGTATTAGAGTATCAGTATCGGCCAAAAAATAGGCATTGGTATCGACCAAAAAATAGGTATGGGTATTGACCAAAAATAGTTATCGGTATTGACCAAAAATAGTTATCGGTATTGACCAAAAAATAGGTATCAGTATCAACCAAAAAAATTGTGCCGGTATCTCATTATCTAAAACAAACAAAATTCCAATGATAAATCTTGCTCAACGTAAAGATTCTAAACATCAAGGACTGATCACAAAGAAAAATCCAATATAATTTAAAACATGTAATTAAGCTATTCAAAGAACTGATCAATCAGAAAAGATCTTTCAAATATCTCAATTTAATTGCAGTGGATTGCAGAGCAAGCTTTCAGAAGTACAACTTTATTTGTGCACCAAAAAACCAGACAACCTCTGCTTGTATGAGACTTGGATCAATGCTCACGAACCAAAATTTGTCGTTTATTAGTATGTGTGGCTTCATAGAGAAAATTGGGTTAATGTGTAGCGTTTGGTAATAATCGAATTTCGAACTTTTGGTGCCGTAACATAATTGAAAAAAGAGAAATAAACAAGTTTTCTTCTATGCACTTTCCGTCGCAAATGAGTATTTAACGAGTTATAGCAGGAAATTACTGACCCTAACTCTGGTTTTTGAAGCAGAAAGAAATTCATTGAGGGCATTGTATGGCAACACTGCAATGGACTCTTCCTTTCGACGCGCTCGAATGATGGAGCGCACTTTTCCCGCCCTTGCAGCAATGCAATTGCGGGAAGTACCATACCGCTATAACTCGTAAAATAATCATTTGCGACGAATAGTGCATAGAAGAAAACTTGTTTATTTTGATCTTATTAACTATGTTTAGGCACCAAAAATTCGAAAATAGGTTATTACCAAATGCTACACATTTACCAAAAATTGTAACAGAGGTGGTATATGTTTTGGTATTAGAAATGATATAAATTTTTGTGAAAAAAACTCCATCCCTTTCCTAATGGAGAATTAGAACTTTTATGTGTTAGGATGTTCTCTTCTTGTGGGCATCTTGATCTTCTTAATGTCTACAATCCAAATGTTCATATAACTGTTGATGAGTTTAATCATTACTTTATGCCATTAGGTGAACGATTTATTATAATTGGTGACTTTAATGTCCATGCACCTCTTTAGGACTCCAGACAGAGATGGAATGCCACTGGTAGGAACCTCATTCAATTTATGGATGATAATTTGCTGGGTATACCTAACCCTCCTGATCTTCCTACTTATATAGATGCCAAAATGGGTACATGCTTCACTCTCGATTTGTGCATAGTTCCTCCAACCCTCTTGGCCTGTGGCTACTGCAAAGAGGTGCAGATCTTGGCAGTGATCGTTTTCCCATTGAGTGTTCCTGTGGTGTAGTACTTGATAAATTAGATACTATGAACCCTCCAAGGTGGATCACCAAAGCAGCTAACTGGGCTGATTTTCAGCAAGAACTGTCATGATCTTAACCACGACGTATGAGAAACGATAAATAATGCGGGGACGATCTGTTATTTGATGTGTTCAAATCAGCCGTGAGGAGTGTTGGCCGTTATCCATTATCCATTTGGCCTTCTACCTACTTCCCATTTCCGCATCATCTTCAAGAACGAGAAGAAGAGAAGGCGTCATCTGGCCGAAGGTGTTGCCTAACGTCGACACCAAGAAGGGTTATGGTACAATTTGTATTTGTCATTATTTAACAGCTTTATGTCAATTCCAATGCTTCTACAGTTATCGAGAATTAATGTTTCCCATTACGAATATAATTCAATATGCTAGAGTCACACGTAACTGCTTATTTGTGGAAATTAATCCATCTCAAGATCATACTACAGAAATTGTATGAAGTCATGCGTGACAGCTCGCTACCTCTTTGAGGAAGCGGGGAACGTCATTAAGCTCCTGGCCGCTAAAGAGAAAAGACGTGTGCTATAGTGGCCGGCCTTCTTGCCCGGCTTTTGCCGCTTGGCCCGACTTTGACTTACTTGGCCCTACTTTGTGTAAAATCGTGTAACTTTGTATAACTCCTAACGTCAATTAAAGCAGTCACGGAGCCATAGCACACACCTTCCTGGAATCCGAAATAAGATGAGTTCCGTCTATAGCATATTCCCTAAAAGCAGGTTCATAACCATTTCTCCTTTGCATCAGGTCTAAATCGACGCCACGCCTTAAGCGTTTATTCGTTTATTTACTTGAAATGTAATAGGTGCGCTAGATTCATTTGATGTGTTAGCTATCTTGTATTCTTTATAGGGAATAAATAGTTCTTGTGGTTCCTGCATTGTTAATTTCCCATTAAGGATGGAGATAGGTTATCAAAGTTGTTAGTGGCATGCTATCAAATAAACAAATTGATTGATAATTAATTATTATTCTGTGGACGTTGAAAAGTCTCATTTAATCTTCATTAGCAAAATAAAAGAATTGTGACCTTATGTCACCACAATCAAAAGAAATGACAATGATGTGGAATCCAGCATATCACAATCTATAAATAAAATAGGACCACAACAAACTGTGTCACAATAAAATAGGATTTACTCAACCATCTTCAGTTGATGAGTCAAATGCTGAAATAACCCATAAATATTAAATGCTGTCCAGAATAATGTCCCTAAAACCTTATCAGCTCATTTCAAAAGTGTTGTAGTAGAAACTTTGTAAATACTAGTGTTTGGAGCCTGGTGGATCAGCAATTGACTTACCTTGACAGGTTGGATCATATTCCCAAATCTTCCAGTCGAGCAATTTTGTGGAAAGATTTCTCGCAAGTGATCTAAATTAATATTAGAAATAGTTACCATGTGAAAATATTTTTACAGAATTCCTACACACACATTCATGTTGGGGATTTGATCAGATTTGTTTTCATGAACAAACTGTTCAAGATTGATGGAAAATATGTTTAAAATCATTAATAGACTAAAAGGCACCTCCACCGTACGTGAGGGGGAAAATTACTGAAACAATCAATCTGCCATTTTAGAATCATAGGAAATGAACTTGAAAAGCACCTTTTAATTGTTACAAACCGTAGCATCTAATTTTTTTCATCAGCCTTACCTATTTCCATTACATATTATTTCATGAAATTTTTCTAAGGATCTGTATTCGCTTGCCAGATCAGATGTAAATCTTTATAAAAAATTACTGTTTTTTCTGCATATTCACTTTTAAGTAAAGTTAAAATTGTGCTTCATTAAGCAAGAATGCCTATTGATGTAAGGGATGCTTATAAACAAGTTATACCAACCAACATAATGAGCAGGATCTGCTTGTCACCACGAGTCCTGGGTGGAAGAATAGTGCAGCTACTATTAAAACTCGGGATTTAGAAAATTTCAAATGAGTGTGCCTCTTCCAAAAATAATGGAGCATTAAATTGCATTACTAACAACACTGGCACCAAAATTAGAATTAGTTACTTTCTGATTGGAAAACTTTGTTGATGCATAGATTTGTAAAATGCTAAAAAGTTGGAGAAAAATTGACCAGCTCCCTAGCCCTGATCACAACTGATGTAGAGTAGTGCTAGCAATTGTAGCTACACGTGTTGAAAATAGGACCAGCCATAGTTCTTTTGTAAAGGATCAAAGGTCTTTCCCATCCTCTGACAGTGGAATGAAGGGAATAATAAGTTATGCATGCACTGTGACAGATGAGTAAAAGATCTAATTTTGCTATGCATGGCAAGAACATGGTGTGTGCCAGATGTGTTGAAAGTAATTCTGGTTTGCACTCTTTTGTTGGGTTGAATGATGAATGGAGCCTGCCTGTTGTTGATGCAGTGAAAATTTTACCTACAACTGTATGGAATAGGAGACAGAAACTTTGCAGAACCCCTTGAGTGGGCCTGATGATCTGCCATTGTTACTGGGCAGCTTTGTATGGTTATTCTTTATGCATTATTGGTTGTGTGTTTGTGTATTCTATAGAAAGGTTTTTGTCATGTATATTCTGTGTATTTTTTAGTGCCAGCCTGAACTTTATGCACCTGCTGCTGTTTTTGTGTTCCGCATAACTGTGCTTGAACTAGACTTGAGCCTAAGTGTCCAACTTTCTCCTATTCTGCAATCCCATGAGGTGAGTTGAATGTTTTTCTTGTTAATTAGCTTGTGTGCTTTGAATTTTCTGTTTATCCATTTGTGTTTGTTTTATTTATTTCCATTATTTTTGCTTCTAAGTAATTTACAATAAATGTAATTTATTCTGTTAATCCCCTGAAAGTTCCTTTAACGCGTTAACTGCGATGGGTTAAACTGAAGTTTGATATTCAATTCAAATTTAAAGTCAATTGTGGTAATCAACTTTGAAAATAGCAAACATTACCTGGATCTGGCGTTTATTTAGCTTTCATTAGGTATTAATAAAAAATAAGGTAGTGACGGCAGGTGGGACAGCAGCACTATGAAAATCATCCTAGGGACCCACCGGTAGGTCCCTCCGCAGGGAATGTGTTAATCCACGAGAGAAGATTAGTAACTGGAGGAATTGCATGGGTGTAGAGAGGAGGAGGAGGCCATCATCATTTGATTGTGGATGAGTAAAATTTTCAACCAGGACCCCATACTTTCTTAAAATCTGATGGAAAAACATACCACAATAACCTCATGGTTGCTGCTACAGGCAATTGCCCTGGTTGACTTCCTTAAGTAATTAATTTCCCTGCAGGAGTCTGGTTCACAAGGAAGAAACTGGGGAAAACCATCCTTGTCTGTGTTTGTGGATGTGTTGAGGGAACTGGAGATGGTTGTATCAGCTCCAAATGCTCCAGCTGCCATTCACTTAAGAGCTCAAGTTTGTGTTTTGTAAAGGTATAAAGGACAGGGCACAAGCATTTTCCCATCATTACAGGTAGATGTTTTTGACTGCACAGTGAGAGAGTAATGAAACTTGCTTTGGAAACATTGGTTTATTGTGACACAGGTAATTGGACATGTAAATGCAAGTGACAGGGCTTGTAAACAGTGAAGATAAACCAGAAGCCACTATAAAAAAGCTCTGAAAACAGAGATAACACAAAAATAAAAATGCAGAAAAAAGAAAATATCCCATACCAGTCCATTTTGATTCCTCAAAAAGTAAGATGCAACACAAAATAAATCATGCTGAGAATAAATTCATGCTAAACAAAGTATATGCATTGATTAAAAATAAAACAAAGCAAATAGTTACATTATTTCTATGTATAAATATAAATGGGTGGTTTTTGCGAACCTGAATTATAAATAAATTTGCAAGGAGGTGCAGCTTCAATGAGATCATCATGAGTAAAAAAGTCAATGCAGAAAAATATTTGAATGTTTCACCCTGCTAGGTCATTAACAATCTGAAAATGATTGAGGTAGTACTAGTCATATGTATATCAGAATATCTGATCATGGGACAAGAAAGCAAAGATACAAAAATAAAACTTGCTGATGAAAAATATAAATGTTTGGTATTGATGTTACATTATTTGAAAAGGAAAAGCCCCTGATCCTTCTGCTTTTGGTCCTTTAATCCTTCTAATTGACTGATATTTTTTTATTGAAAGTTTTTATTGAGTTGACAGATTGATTAGTAAAAATTTCACAGTTTTCAGAACTGTGGTGTAAAACTTTGAGTATTTTCAAACTAAACGTGTTCAGAGTTTTTCATTTATTGCACACAAGAATGCAAGCCGTGGCTGTTTGTTTTCAAAGTAATTAAATGTGCGTTTTATGTAGATTCTTCATCTGCTTATTTTAATGTTGAAATATTGATATACTGTTTTGTTTTGAATTCCAATGTATTTGATGGGAAGATCATTACTATCAAATTGTTTTTATGAGTCTATGCTAGGAAATCTACTTGCTCATGATGTTCAGGGAAGACTTGAGATTGTAATCCTTCATTGCAATCTGATTTAAAGGACTGAGCTACTGGTGCTCCATGAAATGTAGCTCATAATGGGGTTTTGAAGCACATTCCTATTTCATGTTAAACAGTGATTTCATCATAACTAAAACCTTCAATGCTGATGCTTAGTAGCACTTTGTGCAGTGTGGCCTGGTCTTCAAGCATGAAGCGTGCGAAGGTTGTGGTGCACAAGCTGACAGACGCTGAAGTGGAGAGGCTGTGTGGCAGCCATGACTCCATCAAGCAGGAAGCTGCTGGAGAAGACATGGTGCATGGTGAGTCTTGTTTCTGGTCTGCTTGTGAGGTAAGGATTCCTTGGTTTAGTGCATATTCTCTGTGAGATTTGTTGAAGTTCTTTTAAGAAAACCCACTCATCCATTGATAAGATGTCCAAAAGGAAACCCATCGTAGAATTACTTTTTAGGTTGTAAGAATACAGTCAATTTGCTCTAAAGATGTTTTTCTTCAGTGCATCTTGGGACAAACTACTCTTCGGGCACATACAGTGTGCTGATGGTATATGCCTTCTTTGGGTGGACGACCTCACTAAAAATCAGCAAATGTTGCATACAGAAGTCCATTGCAGTTCAGATATGTACTAATGTTGCTTGCATACCCATTCTATACCTCTCTACCTCTAACATGAGACCAGCATGCACCCCAAATCATCCATATGTGACTTCTTTTTTGTTCTTTATTCTCATTTTTTTAATAATATCCAAATGGGTGTATTTTTCACTGATGTTGCCAACAGTGCTACCAAAGACAGTGAAGTTATGCACTTCTGCGCTGGTTTTTGAACCCAAGATTTGTAGGTATCTGTACCTATTGTCTTTACTTGGCAGAAGTGAATCAAACACCTTGAATTAATGATTAAATGAAGAGCTCGGCAGTGAAAAACCTTTTTGGATATGTTTGATGTATTTTATCTCTGAAATTATTATTACCTATTTCTTTGGTCAATAGCAGCATTTGATGATAGATCTAAAAATGAACTCAGTTCATTTGACTCAAGTTGGGAGTTCAGATGTTTGCTTTTTCATCTATTGGTATTGTATCAATAATGGAATACATATTTCCAAGCTCCCAAATATTTTTTGTGAAATTTTTTTTTTGCAGTTGCCATTCCAAAAAATGAAACTTCTCCAATAATCAAGATGGTCAAAAATGAAGTGCCTGACGATGAGCTGGAGGACTTCACAGTGAAGGAGGAGCCCATTGACTGGCATCAGGAACCTCAGGTGCGTCAGTTTGTTGCCTGCTCATCTCTGGAATGCTTTATTTCAAATTCGATTTATGTACTCATTGTTGTCATTCAAACTTTGAAACTTGAACATTGCCCTCATGTTTTTCCATCTTCTCTTTCTGTCCAGTTCTGTTTATTTCATTGTTGCTACTAAGATCCTTTGTTGTCCCGTATCTGTTTATGATTGAAATTAAGAAAATCCTGAAGGGAATTTAGTTTCATTTTATGCCTGCTGAAAAATTGAATAGTGTGGTGAAGATTTAAGTTTTATCAGATGTTGCTGGTCGTTTTAAACTATAAATGTTGTTTTAAACAAAGCTCTCATGTGCATGCTGTATTACTTTATATTTTTCATGGCAAACAGCCTTCATCCTGGATTTCTGATACAGAAGAATTATTTCATTTAAAATACTCATTTCTTGACATTCTATGACATAGCCAGGAGATTCTGAAAAGATTATGTATAAAATGATTCTTTCTTTACCTAATTCTCCTCAGGGAATAACACAATTGCATCTATGGTAATTAGCATCCCCAGGGGAAAATGAGAAGCTCCAAACTGAAGTTTATACACGTTTTGGTCCTTCGTTTTTTTTTTGTATATGGGTTTGTTTACTTTCAGGGAATGTTATTTTTTCAACTTTCAGTGTTTGTTAATCTGCATTCAATTTTATTGTTCTGATGTGTTGAGCCCATGGATACCTATTGTGCATGAATGTCCAGTCCCCCTTGATTCTATGCAAAATGGTTCTTTTCTCCTTGCACTCATCCAAGGCAGTTGTGGTTAGAGATGCGTGAATTGACTTGCAATCTAATTTTATGCATGGTAAATTAGAGAAGCATTCATTTGTCATTTCATACCGAGGAGGTTGGATATGTGGAGCTGGTGTCATTGCTTTAAAGTGAAGCCAATTTGCCACAGCTGGAGGTGGACTGCCCCAGAAACAGAGGTGTTGCGCAGTTAGCCACCAGCAGTGAGAGAAGTAGGACGCTGCTCATCCATGCAGCGTTGAAGGACTACTTTTCCAATATGCCACTCTCTTGCATTATCCACAAGTGCAGTAGTACATCCAAAAACGATTCAGACATAAGTTTCCACTTGTAAGTACAGAAATTTTATGATATACGAACTTCGACAGGAATACATTTAGCTAATAAGGTAAAATTAAAGCACATAAATTACTTGAAAAATTCAAACTTGCAGCTCAACTTCCAAGTGATTCCATTGCAGATGGATTGCAATTTTGTCTAAATTATAATATTGACGGTTTTAGTGGTAGTGAGGCTCTAATAAAATTTATTAGTAACTTTGTTTTATTAAATTCCAAAAAATATTGTGTCATATGGAGATGAGAAACCTATTCCTATTGTAACTCAAATAATACTGGCAATGTATTTTTTGCCCTTGATGAAGACACTTCCTGTATACAATCACTTTGCTGCCCAACATCTGGCAAACTAGTGTGCGAGTCAGTCAGGAAAACAGGATTTATAAGATTTTTTATTTTTATTAAGGGAACCTACTACCCTGGACTTCACCTTATGTACCAAATTTTACAAACTTCTTTTTTCCTATTTCAATTGCAACCAGGTTAACGAAAATGCATACAGATTTGTACAATTGGATTCCAAACACATTTGCTTGTATAAAAATTTTAGATTTTCGCCATAGAAAAGAAGTTATTGTGCGAACATAGAAAAAATATATACACGTGCGCAAAACCCTACTTGCTCTACAATTTTCAACGTAGAAGCGTGATTTTGGTCTCATTCAACGCGGAAGGACTGTAGAAACCTCGGAACGAAGGATCTTCTTTCATTTCGAACTGAAAAACAGTTATTGTTACACATGTCCAACATTTAAATAAGAAATTCAGTTTTTTCCCAATAAAATTTTAATTTGGAATGCAAGTAGAATTTCGATTTGCTACACTGTTTTCATCGTTGAACCGTATCGAATGAAACCAAAATCACGCTTCTACGTCAAAAATTGTAGAAGGAGTGTGGCTTGGTGCAAAAAAAATTAACCTATTTTATAAATGTTCACCCAATAACTTTTTTCTATCACAAAAATCGAAATTTTTCGCAGAAGCAAATGTGTTTAGAAATTAATTTTACTTATCAGTATTCATTTTCGTTCACCTAGTTGCAATGGAATGCTGCAATCTGAGATTAGAAAAAGTAATAGAGGAATTTTCTGGAGGAGACATTTTTCGGACATATGTAACACTGATTTTTTTTGTAATCCGAAATTCAAAAACAGTCTTCGTTACGGTGTTCCTACAGTCCTTCCGCGTTAAAAGAGACTAAAATCACGCGTCTATGTTGAAAATTGTAGAGTGAGTAGGGTTTTGCGCAAGTATAAATATTTTTCCTAATAAACGTAATTTTTTTTGCAAAAATCGAAAATTTTTACGGAAGCAAATGTGTTCAGAATTCCATTTTACACATCTGTAATTTTCTGTATTTATTTTCGTTCCCCTAGGTGCAATAGAAATGTGTACAGTGAAATTTGAAAAATGAGGTAAAGTGCAGGGTAGTACGTCCCCTTAAAAGCATTAAAAACTTGTTATACAAATTTAAGACTTGGCATCAGTTTTTACTTATGTATAAAATAAGTCAAAATCATTTAGAATTTTTGGAAAAATTGGAAGCAGAGGTAGTTGCAATAACAAACCAACAGTAAAACATTTTGCTGGTTCCTGTGAACATTTAGTTACTCACAACGAAATAAAAGATGTTTTTAATGGTTACTACACGTCTTTTGAAGATGTAACAATTTTGACAGCATCTAGTAAAAGCAACCCATCTTTATTAATCTCATCTTGTGTAACAGAGTCTAACATGTCGTGTTCTAACAAAAGAAAAATGTCTGACGATGTTCAATGTGATGCATTCAAAGACAATACATATACCAAGATTCTTCTAAATAGTAGACTGTTCTATTTTTTTCTGACTCGGTGTATTTTATAACTTTGTTCCTCAAATAGAATGAGACATAGTAAGAAAATTAAAGAATGTTTTTTGTTGCTAAGCATGCGTAATTTCTCTTCGTCAAAATACTGGTACCCTAGGGATGAATTTCATACTTTCCTGATCAATGGCTACAATAGTTTGCTATTCTTAACTCTAGAGAAAATCATAGCGTGTCTAAAAGTGAAGTTGTGCACAATTTGCGCTTTTGTTACTTGCTGTGACTGGCCGTGATCTTCACGTGAGAATTGACGAGCAAGAAGATATCGTCCAAGCAGATGCTCATATGATGGCACTGTACTCGACTACTTGAGAACATTCTCTGCCATGTAGCCCCTTAATTACGGCTGTTTAACGCAACTCCAAATTTATCAATGGGATATTATCACCAAAGATATTACACAATCATTGCATTTTGGGTTTGTTCTTCGTTTTCCCTGTCTGCTTTTTCATTTGCGTAGACAACATTCCGGCTCGTTCTATTTGTTGTTTTATCCTCAGTTTCACATATTTATGTGCATTTTGCATCCCAACTCTGGGTACTTTGATGCCCTGCTGTGTGTGCTGCCAGTTCTATGTTTAGTTCTATTTGTTCTAATTCATTTTTGTCCTTTGATGATCGCATTCAATTTGCTTGCCCTCTAGTGAGGTCGGCTGAAGAGCGGTGTCCTCGATGATGTTAGGTTTGCCTCCTCAGCTCACTTCAGGGGTTATGGCTATAGTATCCGTCTGATTCAATGTACATGTACCGTTGTGAAATTGCCATTTCTCAAGTATAACAAATGTCATGGAAAACACTCGGAAATGTTGAAAGAATGTTATAGGGATTTAGATTTGCAAATTTTCAGCTTCATCGGTCCAATTGCTACTTAATTTCGTGAAGAAAGCTGACAATCTGTGCAATCTACTTACCTTCTGCACAAGTGTCTTAAACATTCTATCATTTCATTCCAAATTTTTGTCACTATTGCGCTGAAAACTACTAGTGATTGTGTAGTGGGATGTGCTAACTGATAGAAGTTATTTATCTTAGTTGGGCCACTTGAAGGTGTCCTGCTCTGAGTTTCTGGGATAATCATTGTTACTAAGATTAGATGGGGCAATCGTCAAATGTGTGAATTGATACCATCTCCTCATTCATTTCTTAAAAACTTTGAGGCTGTGTTGTATTAATTTAGTATTGGTGCTGTCTCGTTTCGCTCGCCTGCCAGCGTCAGGGACATCCATAATTTCGCATGTGGACATTTCGGACAACCGTGCAACGAACCAATGGGTTATATTTTTGTTGTGGCTGATGTTAGAAACTCACGTCGTATTAATATTTTATTTTTTTCTGTAGTTTTGTGCTGTGTAGGAATTGAAGACTACAATTTTCTGGTAAAGTTTCTTGTTTAAAGAAATGTTTGATAGGCAACGTGGCCTACTCTGTCATTGGTTGCTATTGTGCCTGACTTGGTTTTCTGCCCAAATGCTGAAAATGGCTCATGTTCTGAATTTCTTGGTGGCTGTCCTGTCTAATCTTAACTCTCTAATGATTGAAATTGAGCATCTCAAGCAAGCATCTCGAGGACAGCAAGTCCTTGATAGCTGTCCTGCCTATCTTCGTCTCTCTCCTTATTCTCCTGCCTAACCTGGTATCTTGCGTTTCTGTTTTGCAAGATATCTTCAGTTTAGTCATGGGCGCCTGGCTTAATTTTCTGTCTTTGTAATTTTGATAGTCATGTTTACATACCTTAATGGCGGATAGTCCGTCAGCCATCAGTTGGTTGGCACTCTTGCAGACTGTAAGCGACTGACTACGACTACCACCTGACTGCGACTGGCTTGCTGACTGCTAACTAATGACTGAAATTACAGATGTCATGTATAGCAGATGTCAATTTTTGGAATTACAGATGTCAATTTTTACAGTTCGTATTGAAGGGATATTCAAGCCTAGTCGGAAATTCAATGTTGGTGTGCTAACAAATGACTCAAGTTATTGATTCCAGGACCAAATGAGCCCAGCCCCCTTTGCCCTCACTTTCAAGAAAGAAGTAGACGATGCCTGTGCTGAGGCGCGTACAGAGCAAGCAGAAGCAGAGGACGAGTTGAGGGAACGCAGCTCTGGTGCGTGCAACACAAGGGCTGTTCACCAGAGATCAGCTGGAACATCTCCAGGGAGCGCTGACTCGCTACCGTCAGAGGTGTCGGGTAGCGGCAGTGGTGTTGAGGTCAACCCTCCGGACACACTCAAATCAGTACGCTTCCTGTGTGCACATTGTGATTACTCGAGTACTCGGAAGGACGAACTTGTATTGCACCTATGTGACGAGCATAAATTAGGGCTTGATTTCAAGTGCGAGTTTTCTAGTTATTCTGGTCTTCATTCCAATAAGTCAAAACTGCGTTTAGAGGTGAAACCTGATAAGAAAGTTATGTATGAAGTGTGCCCCGGTTCTGGAAAGAAACCTTTGAAGCAACTTAAAAGAGCAAAACAGAAGGTAAAAGAATTGTACAATTGCGAGTTGTGTGACTACTCCTCAGCGCAAAAGTGGGATGTTGAGCAACACCAAAGCAGGAAGCACAGCAAAGAGAAACTGTTCAAGTGCGAGCTGTGTGCATTCACCACCGCTTATGGAGGTAGCTTCAAGTCGCACCAAGCCAGCAAGCACAGCATTGAGAAATTATTGAGATGTGAGCTCTGTGGTTATTGTGCTAAGTATAATACTTCCATGAAAAGGCATCAAGCTATCAGGCATAAATTAGGAAAACTACTAAAGTGTGAGCTGTGTGACTACTCCACTTGTTATGGTAGTAGCATGAAAACACATCAAGCTGGCAAGCATAAATTAGGAAACCTACTGAAATGTGAGCTGTGTGACTACTCCTCTTGTGTTACTGGTGAAATGAAAAAGCATCAAGCTCGCAAGCATAAATTAGGAAAGCTCCTAAACTGTGAGCTGTGTGACTACTCCTCTAATGCTTTTAGCATGAAAATGCATCAAGATTGCAGGCATAAATTAGGAAAGCTACTAAAATGTGAGCTGTGTGACTTCTCCACTTGTTATGCTAAGAGCATGAAAAGGCATCAAGATTGCAGGCATAAATTAGGAAAGCTACTAAAATGTGAGCTGTGTGACTACTCCACTTGTGATGCTAGTACCATGAAAACCCATCAAGCTGGCAAGCATAAATTAGGAAAGCCACTGAAATGTGAGCTGTGTGACTTTTCCACTTGTTATGCTAGTAGCATGAAAACCCATCAAGCTGGCAAGCATAAATTGGGAAACCTACTGAAATGTGAGCTGTGTGACTACTCCTCTCGTGTTACTGGTGAAATGAAAAAGCATCAAGCCGGCAAGCATAAATTAGGAAAGCTGCTGAAATGTGAGCTGTGTGACTACTCATCTTGTGTTACTGGTCAAATGAAAAGGCATCAAGCTCGCATGCATAAATTAGGAAAGCTACTGAAATGTGAGCTGTGTGACTACTCCTCTTGTGATACTGGTTACATGAAAAGGCATCAAGCTGGCAAGCATAAATTAGGAAAGCTACTGAAATTGTGAGCTGTGCGACTAAACTATTACGTTAAATAGTTTTCGAAAAGGCACTACCTTGGCAAGCACACCTGATGAGCGCAGTGGTGCAGAAACCAACCCCAGGATGTACTATAAGCAAACGAATTCGGCTGGTTCACATGTGTCATAATATGTTTCCCACGTGTTGAGCAGTGGAAAGCCAACTTGTTATCAGCTAAGCATAAAATAAGTCGCCAAAAAATAAATAGAAACAATCTACAGGAAACAGAACAATTGCGTGTTTGTTATTATTATTCATCACTAGATTACGTTCCCTTGGTCACTCATCTGGTTACCACCATTCCTTCACACTTTTTTTCGTCATTTTGGTTCTGGACGAACGAATTGATATTGACGTTATATTAACAAACCATATTTTTGGCACTATCAATTTAGGAGAATCCTCAGCGAACCCAAAGCCTCATGCTTCATGCCGTACACACTCCAAAAACATAGCTATTGGGAAGTGTATATTTTTTTTGACACACGTGCTTTCTCGCTCTGCTCCTCGATTTTCAATTCCGTTCCCTTGCATTTGTCTGGCTAGCAAATAATTTCCAACCTTGCAGCCTACCCGCACTTCCAGACGTACAATTAACTTCGAAAAATTTGATTTTGCTGCTCCAAAACTGCGTTCCATACATTAATAATATAGACAGCCGTTTATTCCTAGTGTCCCGCACGTCACCAATCTAAGGAAAGATTATTTTACAGGCTTGCTTTCTTACCACCACGTCATGCGCTCACCCATGTAACCGAAAAAATTGCAACGGCATCATGATGTTTGGCCAAGAGCTTTGAGATCACCAAAATTTCTGCCTACAGCTTCGGAGGCCACTCCGCTGGTTTGCTGTTACGAAGATTGTAATTTCTAAATTTTGAACATTGGCTAACAACTTCTCGAGTTTCGCGCACTTCAACGGTAGCTATTTGCATTGAACAGAAGTAGGATCCAACTAATCTCCAAGAGCGGGCTGGTTAAAAAAATTATCACCGAAGGGAGAAGGTCTTCATGACGAAACAATTCTAGCATCCATTTGCTCCAAGTTCCTGATTTTCCAAGAATTTTCCAAGAGTTCCTGATTTTCCAGGGGGCAAGAATTACCTGTACTATGGCGTGCAAGTTGATAAACGTAACATTTAGATATTTGAAAAGGTGGGAGAAAACCGATTAATGCTAAACTAAAGGTGTTTTTAGTGGCAGACGCTGTACTTTGTAATCACTAGTGCACACGTGCTGGTCGGCATTAATCTGAAGAATTTCATCCCTTCTTTCTTGAGTTGAACATCCCCTCAGGGGGATACAATTATTGTATCTATGGGAATTAGCGCTCCCATAGGGACAATGTGAGGGCCCGAGNCTCTTTGGATCTCATTTGTTGAGGATAGGGAGGCTTAAACTAACTAATAATCTAATCTAATCTTCTTGAGTTGAATTCTCTCGTGCCACTCAATGTTGTCCAGCGCTATGACGAAGAATTTCCTCACTTCTTTCATGTGTTAAGCTTTCTTTAGCTACTCGGTGTTGCTGTGCATTATTCCGTAGAATTTCCAAACGCCGGTCAAGGGTCAATTAAGTTGTAGCTTTTCGTTGGCGAGCAGCATGCCTCTTCGTCTTGCCATTTCGCGTCGCTCATCCGATCGTCTTCGATGTTTTTCTTGCTGTCGGAGTCTTGCTACTTCTCTCTTGCGGTTGAACACATTTCTTTCTTTGGTGGCCTCTTTTGCCGGAATTTTATTCTGAAATGTCGTCTATTATCTCTTCAAAGCTTTTCAAGAAAATCACAATTTCGAAAATAAAAACTCAAGTTCCAAAATCTTAGGCCTTATACCCAGTGGTAGCCAGGTTACTGGTCGAACGAATTTAAAACATTTCTTTTTGCATTATCAATTAAAAATATCAAAGCGACAAGATGAATTTCAACAGAGAAAGCTCCATAGAACATTTCTATTCTAAACATAAGCCGATTGTGTGTTGTGGATAATCAAAAGCGGGTCACACGGACGGAGAGACGGACGCGGCTACTTTTATAATAGCGATGTAATTATAATGTTATAATATCCACATCACACGCCTACCCGCGTGTGATGGGGTTGACCTGGCCTGTGCGGGGGGAGGGGCTGCACTCAATGAAGCGGTCGGGGTAAACCAGCTATGGCTGTCGGGCCTGACTGTGGAAGATGGTTGTGCTGGGCTGCTGCTGAACCTGGCAGTTCTGGTGCGGTCAGTGCTGCCTCTCTTGCCTCCTAGTGACTAAGGGTGATGAGTGTGGCCTGCTGTCGGCTACCCTCCCATAGGGAGGAGAAGCCTGGTGTATGTATGTCTTGAGTTTTCGATGGGTGGGGGTTTGTGATTTGGCAACCG
The DNA here is from genome assembly GCA_014220935.1 of Platorchestia sp. MABIK. Classification (NCBI taxonomy): domain Eukaryota; kingdom Metazoa; phylum Arthropoda; class Malacostraca; order Amphipoda; family Talitridae; genus Platorchestia; species Platorchestia sp. MABIK. The sequence goes on from JACJUY010011067.1 coordinate 25,629, forward strand.
TGCATTTCTGGGAACCGCCCCTAAGCGGTCATTTCATTCTGGTCCGACTGTAGCTGTCTCTCAGGCGGCCGTTGCTGAGTGTGTGGCATTAGTTCTCCCGAGGGGAAGGTGTGACGCCACGAGCTCTTGTTTATATGTATAGGCCATCGTGCTGATGATGAAATATACCAACCAGGGTTTTTTATCCTGGAATTTTTCTTTGCGGTTTATTGCTGTCCTGTTTCTCTGCATCTCATACTTTCATCTTCAACCTTTGTCTTGTTTCATAAACACAATTTCTGTCCATATTCTTAGGATCTTTGTTAATAACAAATTTTGTGCATAGATTCCTCGTACGTTGAACTATGTACTACATGGCCTTTTCTGCTTTTTCTTTGGTAACACGTTCGTTGTGGTAAGGGAGGCCTAAACTCGCTCGTCAGATCAAATCAACGCCTCTGAACCATAGACGATCTTACCTATTCTAAACTTAGTTATTAAATCTCAATTTTTATTCACCGAAAGACACGTTCACCTCGAAAGGGATTTTTTTATTTGGTATATTTAATGAGCATTTTAGATCAAGTATACCCTAATTTAATTTAAACTTAACCTAACATAACTAAACCTAGCCTAGTCTATACCTGACATAACGTAGAGCCTGCAGTACGCCATCTGGCATCAACGTCGGTTCGGTTACCGCGTCCAAATGTACTCGCGGATTTTGTGTTGGCCTCCCTAAACTCCATACTAAATGGTGCCTTCCTTCTTCGTCTCTTCGATACGCTCTTTTTTGTAGCGATTTGGGAGGCTTGAACTAACATGGTAATCTAATCCGGATTGGGTGACACAAACGGAAGTTGTGATGGACAATGTTATTATTTGGCCTGCGATGTCGGAGTTAGCTTTGATGTCAGCCTCCAGTCCGCAGAAAGTAGTTTTCATCCTCCTAACTTGACATTACGCGCTCTCTGAGCACTGCTTGAAATTCAGGAGGCAAAACTTGATTCGCATGCAACCTCCGTTTGATGTGTTGTGATTTATCTCTTTTCTGTCTTCACGCGGTGGCGTCTTAGCGGTGAAAAGTGATCTTTGATCACAACTTGTATAAATTTTAATGCTAGTAGTGATTTTAGTTGTGTGATCCATGTAATTTCTGTATTTAGGTTTG
>JACJUY010011068.1:23108-40727 GCA_014220935.1 Platorchestia sp. MABIK
TCTTACAGCCCCTAATGCGTATTAAGTTTACACAAAGCTTGATTAACACCAAAGATATTTATGCATCTCATGTGATGTTCATTACATGTCAAAGTTTCAAGTAATTAAGTGAGATGGAACCAAGAGTGAAAAGGAAACCCAAATGACAAACTAATTTGTTTATTCTTAAACAGTTGCAATATCGATAACCTATTTTCGAAAACTGAAGCCTTTTCTAAATTGAAGGTAAGCTAGAACCAACAGTGACACCAAATTCTTTCATGTTTTGAATACACCAAACCTGAATAAAAAATAAATAAATTACTACTTTAAAAACCTAAGGCATAGGTATAAGATTTAATTTGAAAATAATAATAGCAGACTTTATGTAATGCATTTCGCCAAACCGCGATCAGCTCTTGAGAGATGTAGTACACATAACCAAAGCTCTTTAGCGTCACAAGTACAATGCGCAAGATTAGAACATTTCGGAGAGCGCAATGACGATCGAGTTTCAAGCACAACAGCTGGAAACGGAGCGCCGAATCTCGAGGGTACGTCAGTTTAACGAGGGAATGAATGACTGTTTTTCAGAACGTATTCGAAGAGGACTCTGAAGCGTTTCGTCCACGTTCCTAAAACAAATATCTTAGGAACTACAATGCATCGTACTTGAGCACAAAATACCCTTCACTACTGGACATTGTATACCTGAACCCTTCCAATTAATGTACGTAATGCTCGTACTATGTCTACTCTTTAGGATAAAATGAAGAATTGAATTTCTTCCAAAGGATAAAACTGATGAAACAGCTTATTTCGAATTGCAATGTTGCGGATGTGCTGCAATAGATCACATGACTATTTACGACAGAGTGGTAATACTCGGTTATCCAAGCAATTATTCTACAGGCCTTAATTTTACAAGAGCTCGCATCTGTCCGCTGAAAATGAGATCTTGCACGAGAAACGAAACTGAAGTCAATTTAAGGTTCAGCACCACGATCATGAAAGACAAATGTCTCTATAATTAAGCGGTATTAGGTACTTCACCACGGCTAAACGCGCGAACATTGCTTCGAGAAATGAAAGTTGAAACAAGTCTAGAGGATAAATATAATGATGAAGATACACAACGAACAATGTGAAAAAATAATTACAGAATAAACGACGCTTGACATAAGCAGTATAATAATGTAAGCAACTCTCACTGTCATGGCAGTATTTCGCTAAGAAAATGAAACACAAGCCTAGAGAAACTTGAGCTATCTAAGAAGATCATTAAATTCCTTCATTTCATTATACCATCAGACAACGAATCCCTTATTTTCTACGTGTTCTCACAAATAGAGCATTGCTACATTCCAGTAGCAATTATACTATCAATCACAATCTAGAAACATACTAAATGAGTACGAGTTCTAGAAGTACTGCGTCGCTCGCATAACTTAAAACAAAATAGTTATAGTGTAGCTCGGATGGTACAAAATAGGTCAACAGGTGCTGTCCCTAAACAGATCATCATTACGGCGCGGGCCAAGTTACCGAGCCAGGTGTTCACTACAGCTACTGAGCAATGTACCGAGCATCCTATGCCATTCATCTGACATTCACACCTGCGTCTAAAAACTTTCAAACCAATGATTTCAACCGTAACACACCACTCTTCCATCAGAGTGTACTTAAAAACATGAATAATGCAAGCCCACAAGGATGAATTGAATTTTTTACCATAGTAAAAATATTTCAGGTGTTATCCTCTCCAGAGAGGAGACAGGGTATGGTATTAAAGTTGAAGGAACATCGATAAAACGGCTTAGAACCACTGATCTGAATTCGAGACATAAAAGAGTATCTATTGTGCCATCATCATAGGCTTGCTGAGGGCTTCGGCTGGAGGGGCACTCGCTTGGTTGAGCTCAGTGGCGTACTCCCTGAGGAACGCAGCGAACTCGACAGGGTGCATGCAGCGCCCCACGTGATAGAGCAGGAACCAGTCGCCCAGCGAGGATTTCGAGCCTACCACATCCACCACTTGGCGGCCGGCAAGGCGACCGCGGAACTGCAAACAAGAAATGAGGTTAACAGAAGAAAACCACGAAAGATAAGTACGGAAACATACATTTCAGCGTAAGCAGTTTGAGCGGGACTGTCAGAGACGTGAGTAGATCGATGGGGGTTGAATACTTTCAGGAATAATTTATAAAAGGGATACTAGTCCTCAAGCTCGGCATGAAGACAAAGATGAAACAATTGCACTCCAACTGAAGGGTTCAATGCTTGAAAAAACAAACAAAGGTTAATTAAAATAGGAGGATATAAGAAAAAAATAAAATTCTAGATAAAATCTCTCAGATTTTCACAAATTAGGCTACGAAATTACTATCGAGAGCTTAGGACATGATCGAGGAGCCTTAAGTTTCTTGAGGAAACCTACGTAAATATTTCAACGACATCGCCACACGAAAGACTCGGCTATCTACTACGCTAAAGGCCAACTATCTTCAGAACTCTTACCCAAGGAACAAAAAGAATAAAAGAACAAAATGGAGTGATTCTCATCCCGTCTCATTCTCTCATTCCGAATACAACGAACAATTGGCAATGAAGAAAAACTTTTCAAGTATCCTTTGGCCAATACGGAAATTGAGCATGTGGAAGGGAACAAAACAATGGCGCACATCCATTATCTTTCCCGCCCAACCAGCTCGAAGAACTCAGAAGATAGGCACTTGCTTATTACTTCATTCAGAGACTACGTCAGAGGCGGGTAATTGGCTGCAATATATAGTTATCAGATGCGACGCATACACTCCCTCGCGAAATTTATCGATAAAGCCACTCTCAAGCAACAATGCACTATCGGATTAGTAATTCTATGTTGCTGCTCGAGCGCTACGTGAACAACGAGTGTTACGAGCAGACAAAGTTCCCTGCAGTAAAAGACTCATGTTAGCAGACCATGAAAGGAGATAAAAACCTTTAAACTTAGATTTGTGAGCCATTGTAGAGAGCACAATCAGAAATAACGATTTTTAACTAATGACCCTGAAATAAAAATATAAATTATGGTTCAGACAAAGTCCAATTGGAATTAAATTGCATCAAAAGATATTCGTTCACACAGATGTAGTCGAAACGCACCCCTCGAAAAACGAATTAGCGTAGAGTTATAAGGCAGTCCTAAATTTGAAATATTTTGCAGAGGGATGAAGGCAAGTGAGGCGGGAAAACTAGCAATAGTAGTTAAGGTTACTGTTGAGAAACCTAAATTCACCAGGGCATGTTGACGAGGATTGGCATTATGTGCGTGTCTATACCCACTAAGATTTATCTGAAATTAATTCCGGGCAACCCTTGAATTAATTCAAAGAGTATTCAATAGGAAGGAATTACAGTGAGGAATTAAAATAAAAATAGTTTGAAACTTGAAAAATCCTACAAATACTGAAACATCGACTCTGCCGACGTAAATCACAAAGGAATTGATTTGAATGGAGCCAAAATTAATAATCCGAAATTTTTTCATCTTCTGAAATATTGGTGTTTTTGAAGCTCACCATCATCCATATCTTTTTTTTTTTAGATTCGTGCATCCTTGTCTGTGACCTCATCGTAATCTATTTATTCCTCTTCTTGACCGTCGTCTTTAACAACTTTGTCCTAGTCTACATTTACGCAATAATTCCCGAACGCCAAATTGGATCTGTAATTCACTTACCATTTTTATTAGGATATTTTCTCTCGCTCTGATAGCTGCAAAATTGCTTCAACCAAATAAATGTAATGCTGCATCAATTTCCTCAGATTTATGTAGACACATTTCACCTTGATTGACAATTAGGAGGTAGTGTGAAGTATTCCGCTGTGAAGTACCGCAGTTCAGTGCATTTAACAAGAAAGATTCCTAGTGCCGTCGGCCAACATCCCAACGTCTTTTACTTCAAGGTTAAGGGTTACAAACGAACAGTTGCGTTTCAGTGTACAGAAATGGCATCTCATTCGAAATAGTTTCGTAAAGAAAAGATCCGTTGCCAGTACCGTAAACGCGTTTGTGTGAGGCCAAACTTCGCAATTTCGGGAGGCCTGCGTTCGTGACATATCATGTCAATGCATAGGTTACCTGGCACAGGGTCGGCAAGTAAGGACTGCTAATTGCCTGTGTAGCAATTAATATCTAGCCAATTATCATGTTAAACATTTTCTATTAAAATCCGAAGTTTTCACCCCAACCAAGTGTATTGTGAACGAGTTCAAAGTTTATCGAGTAAACTAAAATTTCAAATAATACGTAATAACCCACCCTCGGTTAGAAAACGAAAGAGGTAAAATATATTACTAGACTGAACTATAAGGAAATAAAGTTACACTTAGTTAACTGTCATCTAAAAAAACAACGTATTTTTAGTGTACGATTGGAGTAACGAGAAAGATGATGCAGATTTGTCAGTACCGCGGAGAGTTCAAGTAGCGAGGGCGCCAAGAGAGCGACATGCAGGAAGCGGCGTACACGCAGTGGGGCGTAGTTGCGGCCAGACTACAGCTGGGAAATATACAGTAGTTGTTCCTGCCAGTTCTTCGCTCACAGACGACTTGTGGCAGTTCACGGCAGCAAACCTACATTCCTAGTACTACCACCTAATGCATCGGAGTATTTCCGAGACTCCTTATATCAACTACTCATGACTCCTGTCAGAAGCAACGGAGTCGACCGTCCTTGAATAATGAATGTATGATGTAATAAAGTAGTAATTAGTGTAGTGCGAGGCAAAATGTTTGAGTTAGGTCTTGTGTAGAGAAACTTCATGCATAACCATGCATATTACAGCATCACAGTGAACCAGTAATGAGAGAAGCAGCAAAGAAGCAAAGATCATTTGTGGTTTTCTCACGACCACGAGGCTGAGGTTTTAGTATCCAAGACAACCTCGCTGTTCTAGTTCAGGCGTAGTGGAGCAATAACAAGACCTAATTAATGCTGTTGCAACACGAGTATTTAGATCATATAATCGCAAATAAAATGTAGTCACTCCCGGATTAATTTATCGAGTCTAAATACAATGCAAAACGAGTTTAGGGAGAAATGATTTCTGACGCTGCTCACTTTGTATCAATAAAATGATTTTTGACTACAATTTATCTTAAAGATGACCTAGCGCGTCCACGAAAGCACGGTGTTAGTCAAGCAGGACTATGTTTCACCATGCATTTCTGAGTCGCAGGTTTCTCAGTTCATGTTGTTACATATTTATTCTAACTACTAATGAATTACGTGCATAGTTTTTTAAATGCTAATTAAGTCATGTATTATTTTAAACACCTAAGAACTTTACTTAAGGAGAAATAATTTACGCTGATGGTAAAAGAATATGCCTAACCTAATCTGCATAAGTTCTTTGTACATTGCTCACGTTTCGTGTGATTTCTTATCTGCTCTGAAACTGAGGATAAAACCTGTCGTTGAAGGCCTATTTCCAAGCTTCTTTACTTTGGGCGAGTACCTACCTGCTCTTACACGATTTCCATTAAATCAGAAGTACGTTGTCATTTTGTATCAGATGGTGACGTGAGTTCAGATCGTTTCTTGAATTCATTATTCAAATTTGTTTAAACACGAAACTTATAATTCTAATGCTCTTCTTAATCGCCAACTTAGTCTTAACCTTCTATTGCCCAGTTTTCCGATACATCTTTAGTGAAATAATTAGATCCAAAGAGTTTCTGCTCATTTGTTCTCTATGTTCAAGATGTTAGGTAATGTCATGTGATAATTTCTAGATTTTACAACAGATAAAAAAGATTTCGAGCAAAATCTAGCGAGTAAAGTTCATGAGTTAGTATCTAACAGCTGAAGCCTGCATCTTGCATTACGTCACTACTGCTGTACTTGGACGTGCGTTGTCTTTATGAAGTAGATTTCTCTGACCAATGGCCCAGTATGGAAGTTTTGTTGATGCAGCAATGAAAAGTGTTTGCAGTTGCTGATGTACTATACTGAGGTGTAACTTTTTCGTTCTCTCTTAGACGCTCGCACTGAATGATTGTTGCAAATACATCAGATAGATAATCCAGCTTGAGAACATGCAGAACTCAATTGACAGCTTGAAACTTTTATGTTGGCTTATTTGAGTGTTCGAGAGCGAGCTGACCTCGCAGCATTAGTTTCATAACAGCTGTTTGAATTGTTCATCACTACCTTACGTATCGTCCGAGAAACCGCATCAGCCGCAAACTCGCTTAATTTCTTGTTCACACAACCAAATACGCCACAAAACTTGCTCAATTTTAGCTCACATGAACATACCTGCAACATAATAGCCTAGTTTTTACATGACTTAATCACATGAAAGACACAACCTCCTCAGTTTCCGTAAAAAATATCTATAACAGCGGCATATCCTCCTTAATTTTTAAACGAAATCATCACATCAACGGTAGAATCTTTAATTTTTACACGTAAAATCTCAGCGCTACGACCAGAAACGTTCTTTGACCAAATCCCTGCATGCATCAGCGTTTCAATCTCATTGATTTCGTGATCAAATAACTGCATCAGTGGCCAAATGTGACTAATTTCCTCAACAAATAGCCACATCCGTAACACGATTGTGATAATTGTGATAACTGCGACGTCGTCCGTAAAACAGAGGTGGCGCCTGGGTTTAAGATGACACTTTATGATCTTAGCATTGCGATCTCTGCTGCTCGTACGTTTATTGTAAGACTGAATAATTTTGTCGTCTGCCTAGAGCTCTCTATAATACGAGTTTAAGAAGAGCCGAGACTGCAAATTTCAAATGAGAACACGAAGAGTACTCTTCTTGAATCAGTGAACAATTCGTAAATTGTTAGAGTTTGACTAAATAAAGGTGAAACCTAAGGAATGTTATTCACATTTTCATCCCCAACATTCTTGGCTTGCGGTAACTGATATTATGAGCATGTGTTGAATCTGAGTATCTTGACTATATTGCTCTAAATTTCTTTCTACGCCGGAATTTAATAAATTACATTACTTTTTGAGGTAATATCTTACCTTATACAATTTCAAAATATGATGAATCGTTGGCTATCGATCTAGTCGTCAACTGAGGTAAAAACAGCCTTTATATTTATTCTACTCTTATCACTAGTGACGGCGTTCGCACTGATAAAAACTTGAACAAAACAAAAAAACACTGTTAGCGAGAGCATATGTATAGTGCATGAAAGCTGTCACTCAATCTACAGGATTCCAATGGAAATGAATAAAATGATTCCCGAGAATTTGAGTATAAGAAGATATGTTGTGCAAAGATACGAATATCGTGGAATTGTTAAGACAAAAAAGGATGGTCATAAAATAAGCTAGACCGAACATTGAAGAAATGGTAAAGCAAAAACTGAAGACGAAAAACGAAGAAAACAGCAGCTCGTTCATCATGAAGAAGAAAACACAGATCAAAAGGATGTAACTCATGAAACGACCATGAAATAGATTAAATTATGCATTTTAGATTATTCTTTAGTTTAAGCCTTCCAAACCACATACCTGTTTCCGAAACAGGAAAGAAGAAAGCAGAATTTAACAAGGGCTTTAGAAAATGAGGAATCTATACAGAAGATGTGTTTCAACACAGGATACCCAGCACATATAAACCAGCAAGTTAGGAATGACGAGGAAGAAAAGACAACGAAGAAACAATAAGAAGGCATGAAAACTGAAAGAAGAACAGTGGGCACGAAAAACGGAAGTCCCAAAGGCCTATTTAAGTAACCCTCCAGGGGCGCCAGTTCCCATGGTTTAAGATAGACGAACTTAAACCTTTTTCCCGTCCTGTGACCCCTGAGAAAGAAACCCTTGAAACAGGACATACATTTTACTAACGATATAACACAGTAGCAAGAATAGAACATCATAATTATCAAACACCTTACATTGGTAATAACATAGGACCAACAACAGAACAAGTAGTTTAATTTTAACGTACTTCGGATTGACGAGTAACATCGTACTAACATCAGAATATACATGTAAAGTACGAGTACAATGTGTGTAAAAGCCTTACGTTGGAAAGCAACACCTGACTAACTACAGAACATGAAGTATAACTGGGAAAAGCCTCACAAGGTAACATCGACTTACAACAGAATACGAAATACACTAGTGAAAAACTTACATTGAGAAGGTAGCTGCGGAGCGGGGCACACAAGATGATAAAGATCCTGTAGAGGAGCCAGGCACCAGTGATGGCTGTCAGGCAAACCATCCAGTACCACAAGAAGATGTAGATCTTCACGTTGAGTATGTTAACGGCCAACACGCACACGCTATCGTGAGATTCCAGGCTTCCTGAAGTACCGAATTTCCTGCAAGAATATTAAGTTAAATTTTATTGCGAAACAAATTCATAAAGTGGCATATTATTTAATGAGTAGTGGGTCATTACTAGTATATTAGTTTAGAAATCTTTAGCCACAAAGAACGCGATCTCAAACGAGCGAGGAGAAGGGACGTTGTAGTATGGGCAGTAGATAACAAGGAATCCATGCACAAGAGGTGCTCCCACACAGAGTACCCCGTGTGTAGAAACAGCAAATTAAGAAGGAAAAGGAAAAAAGGCAGAGAAGAGATCGCAAAGAAGGCACGAAAATTGAAATAAGCAAAGTGGACACGAAAGATAGAAGTCTCAAAAGTCTTTCTTGAGCAAAGGAAACCTAGCAGTATCGCCCAGGTGCAATGAGGCAACAATGCCCACAGCATAGGACAGATAAATCTAACTAATCTAAACCTACATCCTATCTTGAGCCCCTTGAGGGGAGTGATGCAAGGGTTAAAGGTCAATTTTATTATTGAGTAATGTTCTCAAAGTTTTATACAAATATAAGAGTGGTGCAAGGGTAAGAGAAGCCAAGTCACAGTCTGGAGAATGAAGAAAAATGGGTCGTTGAAAAATGTTCACCCATGTTTTTGACGGTGAAAATACTGCTAATAACAGAAACAAGCGCTTGAAGACGCGTGAAGACCTCAAACCATTCGGTTGAGAACATGCGCTATCAGTACACCCTCTTGAGAATTTAAATCATCCCAGCTCTCTATAAACTTCAGAGGCCTGAGACAAAGCGCAACCTTGGAACCAGAAGCGCAGCGAACCAAAGCGCTTTTGAGCATAACCATTTGTAATTTTTTATTGAAGCACGAAAAAAATTATTCACAAAACTCACATTAATAATTAGCAATGCAAAAACATTGGTAAAAGCAAATAATAAAAAAAATAATGAGTTAACTAAGGAAATTCTTTCTAATGTACGTACGTCTGTGACAATGTGAGTGTATCAAGTGCCAGGCTTTGCTTTCATTTTGGCTTGGCGTAAAGTTGTGAACAAATTATCAAGCAAATAACTTTCGGACTATATCAGAGAAAGCTCACGATTAACAATTTTAATTTTTACACTTCGGCATATGCGAGCAACTTCATCCTACATTGGATTGGACCCCGTTTAGAAAATGATAATTTGCCAACTTAAAAAACTTTCAAGTCCTTCCGCTCCTCAAACCTAGTAGAAAATTGCACAAGATTGTTAAACCTGTTTGCGTCCAAAAATATCGTTACATTAATGTGTAGGTTTTTACGCAGAAAAACAGCCTGCATACATACTGCAACGTGCTAACTTGAAAGCATGATTGCAACGCGCTGACTATAGCACGACTGCAATGTGCGCTGACCAGTGTGACTGCTGCGAACGTTGCAATCAACTCTAAAAAAAATCCACACAAGCTGCAATAAATATGCACGAGCGCATGAGAAGGATTCCGAGTCACAATTATTCATCTTTGTTTTAAATAAAGGGAGGTTTAGAGAGATTCATTGGGTCAGAGGAATATTTGAGCCGTGAATCACTGTCAGTTATAGTTAAGGCTATGGGAAGCACAAACGCCAACTGCCTCACAGCCCCCATGAAAAAGCGGATTCGGAAAATAAAAGATAAATGAGGAGCAAGCTCATCGTCTGTCTTGTGAGAGACCAACAACGGCGTCATTTCATGAACTGCTTAATAAGCAAAATGAAATGAGAATCAGCACCTGGCAAAAAGATAGAATGAAAGATCATTTCTCAAGAAGAGAAAACTGTTCACTTTGAGAAGGCGTTTGCTTCTAATAAAAAATGTATTCAGCATATCAGGACAGATAAGATTAAATGTTAGTTTAAGCCTTTCTAACCGCAATAAAGTTATTCTAAAGAGAGGAAGGAGGAAGGCACCATTTAGTATGGATTTAAGGGAACGCGGAATCTATGCACAAGGTGAATAAGAAAGAAGTTTATGAAACAAGATAAAATTTGAAGAAGTAGTAGGTGCTGAAAACAGGACAGCAGGGAACCGAAAAAAGATAATCCGTAACAAAACAAAAACCTATTCCATTTCAACAAAATGAAGGCCTAACTAACTTTTAATTTGAAACTTCACATATTCCCCCTGGAACCGCTATTTAACATAGATACAATAGTTGTATCCTCCTAAGGAGAACGTCAGTGTAGAACATTGAATTTATTTATGAAACCATTAAAATTCAATTTCAAATTTAATTTTGGGACAACTTAAGAAGATTTGAATTGGTCTAAACATTTATTTCTGAGTTTCGTAATCGCGAGTAAATTCAAAATTATTCAAATAGGTTTCTTTTCAAAGAAAATGAAGCGTTTGCGAAGAGAAGATTTCGTGCGTGATAGGAACATAGTACTTCAAATTTCTTATTTAAAACCGGCTACACTTACTGGTCCAAACATGATGAATTAAACTGAAACATGGTGGGGAATAAGTGCTACTCCAAGCACCGCAGTTTGCATTTTAAAATGTAAAATGACTGCTATTTCACGAACGACCTTCATATCTGCGACACTCGATCAAAGCGTCCCATGGGTGTCAGAAACATGAATCATTCGCTTCGTGTTCTGTCTCTGCAAGAGCTCACCGATCACATTGTTAGATGGTTCATTTTTTAAAGTTGTTACGATACTAAATTGCGCCAATATTTTGCATTTCTCGTGATTTCTTCACTCTTTTGATCAAAGGATTATCGAACAAATCCAGCTGAAGAGTTTTACCGATTTTTATAAAAATAATAGTTCAATTGTACTTTGTACAGAACTTTATTCCTCTAAATCGCCAAGTAAACATTCCTTTTCTTGTTGAATGATATAGCGATGTAATGCAATGATTCCATGTCAGCTAAGGCATCAGATGGAATTCTTGGTGTAAGTTGAGTTGCATCATGCAGTGATGCCTATTTTGATTCTCAATGGGTACGCTCTGATTAATCGTTCGGTCGAATAAACAATTATTTATGCACGCATTTAGCCATCAATACACAGCCCGAATTAACCTTCTCAGTGCAAAAATGCTCATGCTTGCCAAAGCCTCGGTACTCAGGAGGCGAGATCGAGACCTCCAACTGGTGACGTTCTGGTGCGACCAGCCAGCCGGTTTGTATCCACCTCAAGGCTGGCACCCAGACAGCATGCATGAAGATAGAGGTCTAGAGAATTAAAAATGAACACAGAACGCAAAAAAGAGAAACGAGCGAATTTCTCGCTCATCTTGCGGGCCACGAAAAGTTAAGAACTTATGAAGCACCAGACGAATAGGATTGCGTTTCACATTAGATTATTAGTTAGTTTAAGCCTCCCTATCTGCAACAAATGCGATCCAAAGAGAGGAAGAAGGAAGGCATCATTTAGTACGGAGTTAAGGGAACGTGGAATCTTTGCAGAAAGGGCATAGAAACAGTGAGTTGAGAAAGAAGTTCATGAAACAAGATATAAGTTGAAGAAGAAAGTAGTAGGTGCTGAAAAACAGAACACCAGTGAACCGAAAAAAGTGGTCCTTAACATAACAAAAAACGGTTTATTACAACAAAAAGAAGGCCCACTTAACTCTCAGCTCGGGCCCTCACATTTTCCCCCTGGGAGCGCTACTTCCCATAGATACCACAGTTGTATCCCCCTGAGGAGATGTTAAACTCACACCATTTCTCCTTATTCCTTCCATGTTCGTTTATGCTCGTATTATTGCACTGAATGCAAATTCACAACAACTCAGTTCAATGAAATTAAATCCAACCTAAAAGGCCTTAGGTGTCTCACTTGTCTGAGAGCAGCTGGGTCGGCAGTTCCTTGCATGGGTCAGTCGTGTACTGCAAAGTTCACCGTTCCCTGTGAGTCACCCCGCGCCATCTCTACTCACCGAAAACGCCTGGCGAGTTTCGCGGCCCTGGCGCCATGCAATGGCATTGAATACTATCCGCTATGGTATTAGGACATTAAGTTTTAAAACTTTTGGTTTGTCATCAAAACTAAAGAAAAATAACTAAATATCGTGTAATACCCGTAATTTTAAAACACATAGTTTGTCATTAAAATTAAAGCAAAATATTACAAAAATAACTGTAAATACCGTAAAATGATCAATTTATTTTCATCAAAAGCGTGAAATTTGACAAATTCAGAGGAATAAAACGTGCAGGAATGAATTAATCCTAAGTCAATGGTCTAGGTCACAGCTTTTCCGCAATCGAGTTTTCACACATCAGTTTGTAAGCCAAGACCAGCTAAAACGAAACTACTAACAATACCAGAAATGGAATGATCATTAATATCAATGGTCAACAAATTGTACACAAGTGAAGTTGAGAGCGACAAAGATACTACCTTGAACAAGAGGCTCAAAGCATCCGAGTATGTGAGAACGAATGAAAATTTTCTCAATAAAACAAAACACGTTCAGCGCTGAATTATGCATTAGATTGTATGACGCAACGCCTAAAAATAACACATAACTTAAAATTTATTCCTCGACCAGCGCAAAAACGACTTCAGCATCAATAAATTCGCTTTGGAGTCAGCCAACAAGCAGAGAGAACGGTGGACTCGCCAAGCAACTTCTTGTGAAGGTTTTTGCGAGGCGCGCATGTCGCATTCAGAGGAGGCGACGCGCTGTGCTCTACTGGCGCAAACGGCCCTTAAGCGGGGGTTGTGGGCAATTACTTTGCCGCTCTTATGAGGACATCACATGATTTCTTGCCTTGTTGTAAGTTTCTCGTGCACCAAGATTGCATTATACTTTCAATGAGACCTCGAGCCATTCCTTTACTCAAACATTTTGAATGTGAACTCATTCAATGGCAGATATTCGCTGCACACTTGCACCGAAATGTGCATCCTCATGACAAAAATCAAGTAACTGTATTGAACGATGTAGGAAGGCACCATTTGGGATGAAAGTACAGAAACGGGGAATCTATGCACAAGGTGTGTCCCCACAATCTGCACTTTGAAACAGCTAAATTGAACAAGATTTATGAAACAAGATAAAATTTGGAGGAGAAAGTTATAAGCTCTGAAGAAAAGTACAGCTGTGAACCGGAAAAAAACAGATAGAAAATATAATAGAGAAAAACCATACTCTGCTTAAACGAAAGGAAGACTTCCTAACCTTAACTAGGGACCAAACATCTTTCCCTGGGAGCGCAACGCTAATCCCCATTGAAGCAAGAGTTGCACCCTCCTACAAGAGGGCATTGAAATAAAAGCAAAACCTATTTCTGCCATTTGAATAACAACATAGCTCGGAAAATGCTTTAAACCTAAAAAAGGGCTTCGGTATAAGAATGGCCAGTGTCAAGACCAAAAATAGAAACAGGTGCGAGGTGCTACTGTGCTTAAAATAGCATTACTCTCGACGTTTTAAGTCGTATGCATTACTCATGGTCACGCTCTCTATTTTGTTCGTAGCACGTTCTGGTCTAAGCCTTAACACGCGCACGATACGTTGTGATGGCGCCAGAGTGAAGTCCTTGTTGTTCAATCTTCAATGATTCCTTTGATATGCGTAGCTAGGGCTTAATTGGTTGCCAGTTAAATCTTGTCACCTGCAAGACTAGACTTCGCGCTTTGTTGCCCATCTTGCTTACACCAACAGGTGTAGGTGTGTGTGTGTGTGTCTTCGTTCAACACTGGGGCGACACATCGATCATAACGAACATTAATATAAGCGTTGTATGTTCTTGGAGGCCTCATCAAGGAATGTGAACATTTTGGGCTTTGATATTAACTGAATGGGTGGTAAAGAAATTGAAATTTCCGTCACTACCAGGGAGAATCACTTTTTGAATTGAATTATAATTTCATCTATATACTTTCTTAAATATCAGGAAATTCAGAGTAGTTAATCGCACATTGAGCAGCTGGAACTATTATTGATGAATCGAGCAATTTGCACCAAGCGGTCAAAAAAAGCGCGTGGTCCAAAAATTTATTACCGAGCGATTCGACTGTCTTTAGTTCGAATTACAACTTACATTCTCACTGGCATTTATTTTACAAGAATCTGGATCTGCAGCTCGTTTTCTGGCCATAATTGATGTAACCCGTTTCCAGCGCCCTATAAAGCAGACAATGTTGAAGAAAAGGGCGATGAGTCACGAAGATGCATCTGAAGCTTATCACATAAATTTTCAATTGGATTCAAATAAGGAAATTGTGGTGGCCAGTTCATGCGCTCAATTGTTCCCTCATTCGTAATGAACCAATGTTGAACATTTCAAGCACTGTGGATGCAAGCCTTGTCGTCTTGAAGGACCCCATTGTCATTAGGCATATAAAACTCCATGAAAGGATGGGTGTGATCAAAATGTTCTTAAAAATAATCCTGGAAGTTCATTTTGTCATTGAAAGAGTGGCAAATCCACGTCTACACCAAAAAAATCAGCTCCAAAGCATTAAACCGCCTAAACAGTTCTGAAGAAGCAAGATCGATCCATAGCTTCTTGCGGTTTTCGCCATACCTTAACACGCCCATCGTTCTGAAAGAAGGGTGAATCTGGACACATCGAACCACATTTCATGTTTCCAATCCTCAACAGGGCAATCTCGGTGTTTTCGGGTCGATCAAAAAGACATTTTTTTCCGTTTGCGAGATGCTGATACTAATAAATTCCAGGGGGATTCGCATTTGCGCAAATTCAGTTTCTTTATATCTTGACGTACAGTTATTTGAAAAATAGTTTTTGAACTTTCATGAAACTCGCTAGTTATCATTTGCGTTGATTATTGCCGACTTGTCTTCACCAATCTCTTCAAAGATCGTCTGTCTCCGTCACCCAGAATGTTAGGCCTTCTACAATTTCCACGAAATAAACTAGATTCGTAGTCTGGTTTCCAGCGTGCTCACACACTTTGTATCGTTTTGATTTCTATAACAGATACTGTACAGATATCCCGAGTTTGATTGTATTGATTATACCCAATGAGTTTTTTGATTAAACCCAATGATGTTATGTATCCTTTATCAAATGCTGAAAGGTCCTCTTCCATGGTTTTCAATACTATTTGATGTACATGAAAATTTTGAATTATACATGCAATGAAAACAGGTCTTTACTATTTGATGAACACTTTGAGAATGTTACCAGGTACAGTTTTACACAGAAAAATGAACTTTGAAATAAAACAATGCAAAATATTACTGGGTAGGTAAAACGTACTGCTCAATTTTTTTTGACCGCTTTATATACCAGTCACACAATGTTATTTCGTAGGTAAATAATAATTCTGAAGTTCGTAACATTCATATGTATTCCAGCATTAAAAAGTATGAGAGAATTGAACAACAGTATCAAATTCGGAGCTACAGCTGAAAAAGAACAACCAAAGTTAGAGGTTCAGAAGTAGGCTTCGGACCAGGGTACTCAGGAGAGAAACCAGTCAGGACATGTGCCATCAGCGGCACAAGTAATAATGAATAAACGCTAAGCCATGGCTGGAGGTTGGAGGCACAAAAAGGTCAGCAGAAGAGGGGGGAAGGCTAAGGAATGCAATGCCTTTTTCTGAAGTGTCGTACTGAAGGATTCATCTTATTTCATCGAAAAAATACTATATTTGTGTTCAGTTAAGGTAATTGGCATGGATTCAATTTAAGTGGCATCAAGAGTGCGCAGAATTTTAATTTCTCTGTTAGCCAATTCAAGCCCTCTCATGCCGAGAAAAGAAGCGCATAAGCTTCTCGTTGAGCTCCAAGTGTGAAATCATCAACAGGATATTGAACAGAATTACCAAAGGGATCTGTTGCACATTTAGATGAGCGTTGGTACTTCATGAGAATACCCTTAATTAAAAGAAGCTCAGGACCCGTACTGTGTCACCTTAGGAGCCCTAAGTCCACATTGTCGCTCGAACTCAACCGTTCCCGTTAGAATTGCAAAAAATTAAACTTCATACTCACAGTTTGAACTCATCAAACTTACATCTTCTCAGAAATCATAATGTGCGTTCGATAACTGTTTTCTGTACTATCACCGGGTTGTCAGATTAAATAGATTACAAGTTTGTTTGAGCCTCCCTATCCGCAGCAAATACATGCGATCCAAAGAGAGGAAGAAGGAAGGCACCATTTAGTATGGAGTTAAGGGAATGCGGAATCTATGCAGAAAGGGCATAAAAACAGTAAGTTGAGAAAGAAGTTCATGGAACAAGATAAAAGTTGAAGAAGAAAGTAGTAGGTGCTGAAAAACAGGACAGCAGTGAACCGAAAAAGTGGTCCTTAACATAGCAAAAAACGGTTTATTTCAACCAAAAGAAGGCCTACCTAACCTTTAGCTCGGGCCCTCACATTACCCCCCTGGGAGCGCTAATTCCCATAGATACAATAGTTGTATCCCCCTGAGAGGAAAACGAAAAGGAAGAAACGATAAAAAAGAGATAGCGTAGAAAGTAAAAGCTCTGAAAGAAGTAAAGCGGGCACGAAAGCTAGAAGCCGTCAATACCTAAAAAGCTAGAAGCCGTCAATACCTAAAAAGCAAGAAGCCGTCAATACCTAAAAAGCTAGAAGCCGTCAATACCTGAAAAGCTAGAAGCCGTCAATACCTAAAAAGCTAGAAGCCGTCAATACCTAAAAAGCTAGAAGCCGTCAATACCTAAAAAGCTAGAAGCCGTCAATACCTAACTGTATAGCTCGTGTAACTTCACAGTATCCCTCTGAAGCCAGTCTAATGCATGCAGATTTCTACTGCACCATGAAAATGAACATTAGCAGATGCTGTCCCCCGTATTATCTTAATTCTGAGTTATCGGGACGGCCGGCGGAAAGTGGTGCTGATGCCTTCTATGATAACGAAAAATCGTCGGACGAGACCGGAAGTGCTGCTGATGGCTTCAACTATTGACAAAAATCTTACGAGGGATGAGACCGGAGGCAAGAGACGACGTCCGCATAGCGAGCTTTCACAGTCTATCGATCACAAATTATAAAGAAAGCTTTACATTTTACTCTAGAACTATTCTAAGACTACTATAAGCGTAATTTGGAACAATAAGAGACAATTGCATTTAAATAACTATAAAAAACATCTTAATCTGTTGTAAAAAACTCAAAACTCCTCGAAGAACATTACGTTCAGTACGGACTACTTAAAGTAAAACACTACGAGAGTGTTTTCTTCATGGGAAATATAAGTTATTTTTCCCTTGAGAGTTGTTTCGAATCCGTAGAATACATAACTTCAGAAATAGCACACAAAGTTCTCATGAAACACTAATAAAACTTCAACAAGCCTCCGGACTTTGTATTTAGTGTGCGATTGGTTCGCGCAAAAATGTTTATTAACAC
>JACJUY010011069.1:8557-19933 GCA_014220935.1 Platorchestia sp. MABIK
CTCCCTCACACCAATAAACATGCAAGACCAACATGCTCCCTCACACCCATAAACATGCGAGACCAACATGCTCCTTCACACCCATAAACATGCAAGACCAACATGCTCCCTCACACCCATAAACATGCAAGACAAACATGCTCCCTCTCACCCATAAACATGCAAGACAAACATGCTCCCTCACACCCATAAACATGCAAGACAAACATGCTCGGTGTCTCAAGACACGTTCGCCTCAAAAGCAGAACAATTTTGTGTTTGCTAGGCTAACTCGCTTTGTTTGCTTGTGTTTACTTAGCTCTGCTGTTTTTTGTGTGTGTGCAGTCGCAGCAATAGAGCTGTTGACTTGAGCGGCTGTTCTGCTGTTTGGTATGTGAAACAGATGCTGTTTCTGGCGCTTGGTGGTGTTGCTAGACCTGTTCTGTTGCTTAGTGCCTGACACAACTGCAGCAGCTGTTCTGTTGCTTAGTTTGTGATTCAACTGCAGCAGCTGTTCTGTTGCTTAGTTTGTGATACAACTGCAGCAGCTGTTCTGTTGCTTAGTTTGTGATACAACTGCAGCAGCTGTTTTGTTGCTTAGTTTGTGATACAACTGCAGCATCTGTTCTGTTGCTTAGTTTGTGATACAACTGCAGCAGCTGTTCTGTTGCTTAGTTTGTGATACAACTGCAGCAGCTGTTTTGTTGCTTAGTTTGTGATACAACTGCAGCAGCTGTTCTGTTGCTTAGTTTGTGATACAACTGCAGCAGCTGTTCTGTTGCTTAGTTTGTGATACAACTGCAGCAGCTGTTCTGTTGTTTAATGAGTTAATTTTATAAACCCACGAACAGAGACATTGAAAGCAGCGAAATACGAGCACAAATTCCCTTCTGACAGCTCTTTCTCCCCTCTGGGGATACTAATTACATCAATTGTATCAGAAATGTTCTCCAGCCCGATAAAATTATCGCAGAATCGCAGTATCTTTTACCTTGTTTCAGAAGTTTTCTACTCGCAAAGCGAGACTCCTTCATCACGAGGTGCCTTCAAAGCCTACAAAGTTAGATTTTAGAGCCTAACAACGTTAGATTTTTTAGATGACAAATTCATGATCTTATTTGGCAAATACGTATACTATTTGGTCAAATAAATGTTCCGAAATTTAGATCAAATGTTGAAACTGACGGCCTTCAGCATCTATCATGCATATCTGGACACAGAAAGCGACTGATTCCGTCTTTGGCCCCAAGGTGTTCAGGGCGACTTTTGCTTACACCACGTGACCACTGTCTGCTCCACCGCCTCTACGCCGCAGCGGCGCACTCAAACTTCCAGTGCCATTTAATAACCAGTTCCAATACTATTTCCAAAACTTCCAGTACCACTTAATAACCAGTTCCAATGTCATTTAATCCAGTACCAGTGCCATTTCTAAAACTTCTAGTATTTAATTACCAGTTCTATTACCATTCCTTGAACTCCCAGTCATATTTAATAACCAGTTCCAATACCATTTTTAATGCCATTTAATTGTCATTTACCGTTTGATAACCAGTTTTACTTTTGAAGGCTCAAACGCACAAGCCATTATCCGCTACTCAAATTCAACCGAGTGGAAGAACTAGTACGCTTTTTGTGCCAGTGCAAAGTATGTGTATATTTTTTTAAAGAACTTGAAAGTCCTACTGAACACACTGGTGTGAAGTTCGAAATCAGCCGTGATTCGTACCCAGGAATGAGTCAATGCTGAGACCCATGGGTTTGAAAATATTAATTTAATCTTTCTAACGTTTTGTTTGAATAAAAGGTAAATTTACTGGTCAAATTGGACTATTCCTATATTTTAACTTGATTGAAATGTAAGCTTGTAGGCTAGGAAATAAACTTTTATGACAGTTCAATTTATACACAGAAAAAAATTTCGAAACACCGTGTATAAACGCATAAAACTCATATTGCCCTATTTTTTCGAACGGGTGGATGTTTTTACAGTCGGTTGCACCGTCTACGCTCTACATTCAGAATAACGTATAGCAAAATTTAACCCCTGATTTTTAAGAATAAAACAGCAGAAAATTTAACTCCAATTTCATTCAAAAGACATCTCGAGTCTTTCACTCTTACGTGGGAAAAGTTCGCGGCCTTCTAGGTCCAAGTTATCTGACAATTCTACACCCTGTATAGGGGATACCATCTACTTGAAATGTTGAGTTTACACACGATCTTCACCATTGTTTCTTTAAACAGCAATTCAAATGAATGCCTCGTTTAGTTAAATTTTTCTCCATTATACGAGTGACCATGAATCAAAAATACGATCAAAATTAACATTGGAAAAAAGTTGACCAGAAGAGACCCTAGTGAATTCCAAAAATTAATTATAGATATGAAACACATTCAAAGTCTCACTATGCGTATACAAAACTAACTCGCTGGACGCTGACTAACATTTGGCAGTGGTTCATGTTGAGAGGATGTGAGTGATAACGCAGGAAATTAATTCTAATATTACAAGCTAAAATCGAAAACCTCGTTTTAAAAATTCAAATATTTAGGTAAATCCGTTCGGCACATGGGATTAACCAAGCAAAGCAAACACAAACAAATAGAATAACAGTTTGTTGGCTAAATAACGTGTCTAAAAGTTGCAACCAAGTCCCAGTATAATTTATAAATAATTATTTTCTTACTCCCGGTCGTGTTCATATTGGCTGTGTAGCTAAAAATCCTCAAGATGTAGTTTGCTCATTGCCGATTTGTGTGAAATCTTTAACCCTTTGCCTCCTGACGGGAACTCCAGTTCCCAGATGGCTAGTGCTTCCAGTTGAGGGAAATTGACAAAATTTCAGGGTGATTCAACTAGTAGGGAAATAATTTGAACTAAATGACAAAACTAGGGCAATTCATTGGTAACCTACATCTATGTTTTTAGACATTCCAAACGTTTGACACGAGCATTTTGCTATTGACATCCACTCAGCGTAAGCTTCATGGTCTATGCAACATATATAATACCTCTTTTATTTAACTCGAGCAAGTTTTTCATACATACATGTATTTACAGATAAAATTATGCAAAAACTAAATTGACATTTCTTCTCATATTTTTTGGGCGTCGAAGCATACATTTTTAAAGCATTATTTTTTCAATTTGAAAAGGAAGTAAGCACCTGCTTATGCAGAAAAACATGTTATGGCAATTTTGCTGATATTTCAGGGTAATGACTGCAATTATCATAGAAAACTTTTCCCTTAACTATTTCAGTGTTGGGAAGCATTGGGTCAAATGAGTTTTTAAAATTTACGCACTTTTGAATCCGTATTTCACTATCTCCTCGTTAATTTCCGATAGCAAACCTTGCAAAAATTTACGGCGTTTGCACATTCATTTACTAATTTCTCAGTAAAATGTTACTCTGGCTTCAAATGCAATTTCTGATTTATGAAGAAAAAAGGTTCATTGATATTTTTCAGAACTCGTTGAATTATGTTACAAATGCTTTGAAATCTACGGACATTGCAATAAATATTTCAATGTCTCACAGAACAGAGATGCGAAATTCCCGCACGTTGTCTAATACTTCAAATTAGCAGCACGCATGAAGGCTAACCGTTCGTTATACATTATTCATCACTGGGAAAATATTGTTCATTTCTTGGTAAATCACATTTATTGCTCTCAAAGTCATGTCAAATGCAAAACAGAAAATTCTCATTTTCGGAGAAATACGTAATTACCTCACTCATAACAGTGATGCAATATAAGCAGTAAACTATGTGTAACAACTGTTAGACAGCTTTTCAAACCTCACACATTTATAATAAATGAACGAACATCTGCAATTGCTTTAGAAAAATACACATCACCTTGTTCAAACTTCAATTATTTATAAAAAATTAATTAGAGTTGTTCCCTCCAAGTTACTTATAACTACAAATATTGAATGCTGTTTATCACGCCAAAAAAAATACTCTCGCCGTGTAATTTACTACTGTATTCCCTCTTTATTACACCCAGAATTGAGCGTTCTCTTCCTATTACTTGTGACCATATTTCCTGTTGAATGTAACCAGAATTAAATATTTTATCACCTTTGTTTTCCTCTAAATTCCTCGTTATTTATCAACGGAATAAAGCTTCGTCTTAATAGAATAATAGAAATGATTTCTATTTATTGAGTAAAGATTTTTTAACTCAGAGACTCGAGGAGAAACTTTATTGCATAACCTGTCTCAAATGCCTCTCCAAACTCCCACGTGGATTAAGACGCTGCAATGTATAATTTTTTCACGCGTGCGAACATTTCCCATACAACACACAGGCCTTATTCCTTCTGTTAGAGACGTTGCACTATTGAGAGTTCAGAGTCACTAATTTCAGTTCAGAGTCAATAATTTGGTAAAGAAAGGCTATTGTAGGTCGCTTTTATGAGATAGGATACAAGGTTGCAGCCACGATGGCGAAAGCAAAACTACAGCTCCGTGTTGTTTCAAATACTAACGTGTTGTTTCAAATACTAAAGTGTTGTTTCAAATATTAACTTGTTGTTTTAAATACTAAAGAGTTGTTTCAAATACTAAAGTGTTGTTTCAAATATTAACGTGTTGTTTTAAATACTAAAGTGTTGTTTCAAATACTAAAGTGTTGTTTCAAATACTAAAGTGTTGTTTCAAATATTAAAGTGTTGTTTTAAATACTAAAGTGTTGTTTCAAATACTAAAGTGTTGTTTCAAATACTAAAGTGTTGTTTCAAATACTAACGTGTTGTTTCAAATACTAAAGTGTTGTTTCAAATATTAACGTGTTGTTTTAAATACTAAAGTGTTGTTTCAAATACAAACGTGTTGTTTCAAATACCAACGTGTTGTTTCAAATACTAAAGTGGTGTTTCAAATACTAACGTGTTGTTTCAAATACTAAAGTGGTGTTTCAAATACTAACGTGTTGTTTCAAATATTCCAGCCCCATTTAGACCACAGTACGCCACGTGAAAACTGGAATGCTTCCTACAGATACATGAATTTTTAAATACTTCAATCACGTAAAAAATTGAAAACTCCAGCTGCACGAAGTTTGAAATACGGCGACGACACGGAGGTGATCGTCAAATACTTCCGCCATGCGTCACAATCAACAAGTGCGAGGAATTTCAGCTCATTTCCAACAACACACAATGTGACCGTGTCTTACAACACACAATGTGACCGTGTCTTACAACACACAATGTGACCGTGTCTGACAACACACAATGTGACCGTGTCCGACAACACAACATAAGAACCTGCCTTACATCACCAGATGAGAACATACGTTTTACCTAAGAGTAACAAACCAACGCGCCGTAGCGAGTGAATGAGGTTCGCACCGTATTTTACAGACCAATAACCGTCCGTCCAGGCATCCCATCCGCTACATTCGTTCCTGTCACAGCGCAGAGTCAACCTCGGCACCGCACAAATAAATTCCATTGAGTGAGATCAAAGTTTCGTTTTGTCGATGTCCCGCTTTGTATCAGGCGCGGGCTAGATGTCTTTACTAGGCCACCTCGTTTTTATGTTGACTTGTTCAAATAAAAAAGTTTGTGCAGTCTCACAGGATGGTAAAGTGTGATGGTAAAAGTGTGCTCTTGCATGCAAAAATTTGAATCTCTGAATATTTTATGGAATTATGAGGTAAATTAACTACAGAGTGCATGAAACGTTTCTAGAGTTCCCTGAGTCAGGAAAGTCTCCTTTTTTTACAAGTTACTAGAACTTCTAGAGGGAAGATGCATGATTCCGAGTTAAAGGTTAGGTATAGGCCTTCCTTTTGTTGCAATAGAATTGGCTTTTGTTTTATTCGGCCCATCTTTCTTCGGTTCACTCCTTTCCTGTTTTGAGTGCCTTTGACTTCCTTCTTCATGAACGTTTTTCTTAACTTACTGTTTCTATGTTTAAGGAGTCTTGTGTAAGAAACACACTTTGTGCATGAAGTCCCCGTTCTTTGAACTCGATACAAAATGGTGCTTTCCTTTTCCCTTTCCTCGGAACCATTATTTTTGGTTAAGGAGACTTAGCATGGTGATATCAATGTGTTAAACTGAAGGTCAATATTCAGCTAAAATTTGAAGGAAAAAGTTGTTAGTAACTTTATGAATACGAAACATTAACTGGGTTTACCAAATAACATAAATTTTAAAAGTTGGCTAAAATTTTTCAAACGACCCATGGATGGGTCGTTTCGCAGCATAAAGACGTAATATTATTTTTCTTTTTTCTTGGGAGGGGGTGATAAACAGCGAACGAACCAGCAACATGAGCTGAAGTATTGCCCTCTGAAGAAAGGCTCGCTTTGTATTGCCGCGTGCTGCGATGCAAATGTAGTGGTTTCTCATGTAAGTTACGAGTTGGAGTCGTGGAGCTGGTGCACACCAGCACCACGCTAGTGCACACCAGCTGATACACCAGCTCCATGGAGCTGGTACTTACTGTGTGTGTGTGCTCCATGGAGCTGGTGCTTACTGTGTGTGTGCTCCATGGAGCTGGTGCTTACTGTGTGTGTGCTCCATAGAGCTGGTGCTTACTGTGTGTGTGCTTCATGGAGCTGGTGCTTGCTGTGTGTGTGCTCCATGGAGCTGGAGCTTGCTGTGTGTGTGCTCCATGGAGCTGGTGCTTACTGTGTGTGCTCCATAGAGCTGGTGCTTACTGTGTGTGTGCTTCATGGAGCTGGCGCTTGCTGTGTGTGTGCTCCATGGAGCTGGTGCTTGCTGTGTGTGTGCTCCATGGAGCTGGTGCTAACTGTGTGTGTGCTCCATGGAGCTGGTGCTTGCTGTGTGTGTGCTCCATGGAGCTGGTGCTTACTGTGTGTGTGCTCCATGGAGCTGGTGATTGCTGTGTGTGTGCTCCATGGAGCTGGTGCTTCCTGTGTGTGTGCTCCATGGAGCTGGTGCTTACTGTGTGTGTGCTCCATGGAGCTGGTGCTTACTGTGTGTGTGCTAAATTGAGCTGGTGCTTACTGTGCGTGTACTCCATGGAGCTGGTGCTTACTGTGTGTGTGCTCCATGGAGCTGGTGCTTACTGTGTGTGTGCTCCATGGAGCTGGTGCTGACTGTGTGTGTGCTCCATGGAGCTGGTGCTTACTGTGTGTGATCCATGCGAGCTGGAGAGGGTGCTCCATGCGAGCTCGAGTATATGCTCCAAGCGAGCTGGAGTGGATGCTCCAAGCGAGCTGGAGTGGATGCTCCAAGCGAGCTGGAGGGGATGCTCCAAGCGAGCTGGAGTGAATGCTCCAAGCGAGCTGGAGTGGATGCTCCATGCGAGATGGAGTGGATGCTCCAAGCGAGCTGGAGTGGATGCTGCATGCGAGCTGGAGTGGATGCTCCATGCGAGCTGGAGTGAATGCTCCATGCGAGCTGGAGTGGATGCTCCATACGAGCTGGAGTGGATGCTCCATGTGAGCTGGAGTGGATGCTCCATACGAGCTGGAGTGGATGCTCCATCCGAGCTGGAGTGGATGCTCCATGCGAGCTGGAGTGGATGCTCCATGCGAGCTGGAGTGGATGTTCCATGCGAGCTGGAGGGGATGCTCCATGCGAGCTGGAGTGGATGCTCCATGCGAGCTGGAGTGGATGCTCGATGTCCACCAATGGAGGAATTCCGTGACTTGAGAGAGAGGAAAGCTCACCGTCGCGATAAACTTGCCTTTACGGGGCATAATTCACATTATCATCATCATCATAATTCATAATCATTTTCATAAATCAGCAATTCATAATTCAGAATCATAATTCACAACATCATCATCATAATTCATCATCATCATCACCATAATTCATCAATTCATGATTCATCATCACGCTGCAGCGCTTGCTGTTGTGGCGTGAGGAGACTGTGTGCAGCAGTGCTGTGGAGAGGAAACAGTTATTTGCTTCTCACTGGGACTTGCTTTGGTGCTGGGCGTTATGCAGACCCTTCGCTACATCAGACGACCTCTCTGATCCAACACCTGCACCTTGAGACCCCAAATATCAGAAGACCACCTCTCTGACCCAACACCTGCACCTTGAGACCCCAAATGTCAGACCACCTCTCTGACCCAACACCTGCACCTTGAGACCCGAAATATCAGACCACCTCTCTGACCTGCACCTTGAGACCCGAAATATCAGACCTCCTCTCTGACCCAACACCTGCACCTTGNACGACTTAACATTCGCTGTTAATTTTAAGGATGAACTGGAACCAGCGATTGTGTGGCTCTAGCCGAGCTTGGACATTGAACAAAGCAGAAGAATTACAATAAGCTGCATGAAGATGCTCAATGCCAGGTTGGGCCCTGAACCGATACGCTCGGTGGTTACATTGGACCACCTCCTGGCGGAACAGTTGTATGTCTTTCCAGGACACTGATAACTGGATTGTAATCTTAGTCGTTTTGTGTGGAGTCTTATGTTCCCTTGCCAGAGCTTAAAAGCCCGCACACCGGTCAAACTTGATGGTTATGAGCACATTTCTCTTCAGATATAATTTGGACATGTCACGTACAAACTGTTTAGGTTTTCAACTATTTTAGAAAAGAATTTTCTTGTGTGTCCTTTTGAAAACAGTGAATAATCATTTCTCGTCTTCCAATGGTTGACACAGTGCAATTATTCTAACTTTATGTTTGCTGACACCTTAATTGTGTTTCTGAAACTCTCTACTTGAATAACAGCGTAAAAAAAGAAGTAAGCAACTTCCCACATTTCTTGGCAATAAAACAAAAAGCAAATGTAGGCTTCGCTGCCGAGTTCATTTTCCCATCAAAGTAAAAGACGCAGTGACAAAAAAATCTGAATTAGAGACCATCCAGGTTCGATTTTGCGATTATAGTTTAAGGTTGAGAAATTCGGCCTTGACTGTTCAAACCGCTTGCATCAATTGAAATTTCCACGGAGCTTGCAACACATATTTCAGTAAGACATAACGATCAGGCAATATTTCCAAGGTAGTTTATTTTTGCCGTCAAATCATTTCAAGAAAATCAGAAGCCTTTATGCAACTCAAGTGTATCATAGAATACTGAATGAAAATCAAAGCTAAAATCGTCGAACATCTCTTTTATTTGAATATTTATCCTTCAAAATGTATCAGTAAATGGGTAATTTTTCTATTTGTTTTGATATTTCATCGAGTTTGGAAGTAAATACTAGATATAAGTTTTTTAATTTTAATAAACATCTTACTTCCAATTGCCATTTGTCTTTTGTAAGCGTGAAGAACTGCAACGCGAAGTCGAAAAAAGTTAATTCCAGGCATTGAAATTTCTTCATGAATATAACATACAATTTCCAGTTCATTTTTCAAACCTTGCACATATTTCACATTTTTCACTTGAATAAAACATTTTGCTCAGATAATTCGCAGTATGTTCATGCGGGCCAACTGAATTCCTATCCGCTCACTAATTGAGAAGTTGGGGCCGTGTCCCTCGCTGTGCCTGGCAGACGCACTCCCAGGCCTGCGCACCGCCTGCGCGTCGCCACAGTTCCTGACATAGTCCCATTAAATGATAACGCAGAGTTGCTTGCTTGCCCACTTGTATTGCCTGCTTTGCCTGCGTTGCCTGCTTTTCCTGTTTTGCCTGATTTGCCTGCTTTGTCTGCTTTACCTGCTTTACCTGCTTTGCCTGCTTTACCTGCATTGCCTCCTTTGCCTGCTCTGCCTGATTTGCCTAATTTTCATGCTCCACTTGTTTTGCCTGTTTTGCCTACTTTGTCTGCTGTACCTGCTTTGCCTACTTTGCCTGCTTTACCTGCGTTGCCTCCTTTGCCTGCTTTGCCTGATTTGCCTGCTTCTCCTGCTTTACCTGCTTTTCCTACTTTGCCTGCTCTACCTGCGTTGCCTCCTTTGCGTGCGTTGCCTCCTTTGCTTGTTAGCTTGCTTTGCCTGCCTGAACCTATTCATGAATGATCACTTCACAATGTTGAACGTAAAAGCTTAATTTCGATGGCCTCTATTGTTTTTTCAAACACTCGAACTTTGAGATTAAACTTAAAGATCGGAATAACAAAAATGCAGTGCTCTTGACTTCAGACGTTCAGTTTTTAAACTGAAATGAATTTAGAATTTTGAATGTAAAGCACAAATTAGGCAATGTTTGTGTCGCGTACTTTGTTTCTGATGAAAATCATAAAGTACTGAATGTAAAGCAGAGGATGTGGAATGTTTGTGCCGGGGACTAGGTGTTCGATGAAACCAGTTATTCAAGTGCAAGATAAATATTTATTCTTCCCAATTATACTATTAATTCAAGTACTAGAGAAATATTTACTCATCACAAACGTACCAATTATTCAAATGCTGGATATATATTTACTCTTCCCATATCTTTTCCTTTATCTGTGTGTTGAGAAGGGTGCCTCTTCTCCAGCATTATTTCACCGCAAACGCCTCCTTGTGGAATTCCTGTGGGAAATATGAGTGTACAGCGGAACAATTTCACTTATGTAACAACGAGACTTTGTTTCATTTAATGACCATAAATAAAATAATGGCATGTATCGTGTTCATAAGCAGAGGCTCTCATGAGTAAAGTACTCTCTCCGTCAACTCATTAAAAATGTGAAAATGTTGCTAAAAACACCTGGAATGCTAAATAAAAATTAATGTTCCCTAGCTGTTCAAATTTAGGGAATTTCTTGTAAAATCTCGTCACCAAAATGTATGTAGTGATGTGTGGGATGTTATGTGAGGTTATGTGTGTGAGGATGTGTGTGGCGATGCGTGGAGTGACGCGTGTGGTGATGTGTGGGATGATATGTGAGGTTATGTGTGTGTGAGGATGTGTGTGGCGATGCGTGGAGTGACGCGTGTGGTGATGTGTGGGGTAATGTGCGTGGTGGAGGGATGCGAAGTGATATGAGTAGTGATGCAGGTAAAGTAATCTCCTGCCGCTGCTACAGTCACATAATGGCAGAATAGATAATTTTCGATAACAAGCTCGGCATTGCTTCAATTACGCAAAAGCATTTCTATTTTGAAGGTCGACGATGTCAGCATTTAGCATTTTATCTATCTTTTCCTATTTATATAATTGAATTAGCTTATACCAAATATTAAGTATACGTCTCTCAAACGTCTCGAAATGGTGTAGGTTGCCTATCTTTTTATTTTTTCTATGCGGACTTTCTCTCATCATCCGTGCTTTGATCATTCAGAATTTATTTTTTATCTCCGTCAAACTGAAGCGTTGTAATTTTAGGAACTCAATAAAAAGACGAAGCAGGGAGAAAGAACTTCACAATGAACTTTAAAATAAGTTTCATCTTCCGTGCTAAAATCCAGAAAATAATTAATGTCATCAAACAGTGCACTTCTGGACTTAAGCTCAAGCCTATCGTTCATTAATGCGTATCTCGCATGTTTTTCTCCATTTCA
>JACJUY010011070.1:8139-21168 GCA_014220935.1 Platorchestia sp. MABIK
CCAAAAGAGCGTCTTTGGCGTTGTAGGGGTTCCTAGACGTCCAAAGAGAGTCTATGGCGGTCGAGAGGTTCCTAGACGCCAAAAGAGCGTCTTTGCTTTTGAGAGGTTCCTGGACTCAGAAAGAGCGTCTTTGGCTGTTGAGAGGTTCCTAGACGCCATAAGAGCGTCTTTGGCGTATCAGAGGTTCCTAGACTCCAAAGGATTGTCTATGACGGTTGAGAGGTTCCTAGACGCCAAATGGACGTCTTTGGCGGTTGAGAGGTTCCTAGACGCCAAACGAGCGTCTATGGCGGTTGAGAGGTTCCTAGACGCCAAAAGAGTTTCTTTGCGGTTGAGAGGATCCTAGACTCAACAATCGCGTCGGTGGCGGTTTAGAGGTTCCTAGACGCCAGAAGAGCGCCTTTAGCGGTTGAGAGGTTCCTAGACGCCGAAAAGCGTCTTTGGCGGTTGAGAGGTTCCCAGACGCCAAAAGAGCGTCTGTGCGGTTATGAGGTTCCTAGACTCAAAAGAGCGCCTATGGCGTTTGAGAGGTTCCTAGACGCCATAAGAGCGTCTTTGGCGTTAGAGAGGATCCTAGACTCAACACGAGCGTCTTTGGCGTTTGAGAGGTTCCTAGACGCCATAAGGGCGTCTTTGGCGGTTGAGAGGTTCCCAGACGCCGAAAAGCGTATTTGGCGGTTGAGAGGTTCCCAGACGCCAAAAGAGCGTCTGTGATGTTGAGAGGTTTCTAGACTCAATATGAGCGTCTTTGGCGTGTGAGAGGTTCCTAGACTCCAAAAGATTTTCTTTGACGGTTGAGAGGTTCCTAGACGCCATAAGGGCGTCTTTGGCAGTTGAGAGGTTCCTAGACGCCAAAAAAGCGTCTTCAGCGTTTGAGAGGTTCCAAGACGCCAATAGAGCATCTTTGGCGTTAGATAGGTTCCAAGACGCCAAAAGAGCGTCTCTGGTCTTTGAGAGGTTCCTAGACGCCATTAGAGGGTCTTTGGCGTTTGAGAGGTTTCTAGACGCCAAAAGAACGTCTATGGCGTTAGTTAGGTTCCCAGACGCCAAAAGAGCGTCTTTGACGTTAGAGAAGTTCCTAGACGCCAAAAAAGCGTTTTTGGCGGTAGAGAGGTTTCTAGACGCCAAAAAAACGTCTATAGCGTTAGTTAGGTTCCTAGACGCCAAAAAAAAGCGTCTTCGACGTTAGAGAAATTCCTAGACGGCAAAAGAGCGTCTTTGGCGGTTGAGAGGTTCCTAGACGCCAAAAGAGCGTCTTTGGCGGTTGAGAGGTTCCCAGACGCCAAAAGAGCGTCTATGGCGTGTGAGAGGTTCCCAGACGCCAAAAGAGCGTCTATGGCGTGTGAGAGGTTCCCAGACGCCAAAATAGCGTCTATGGCGGTTAAGAGGTTCCTAGACGCCAGAAGAGCGTCTTAGGCGTGTGAGAGGTTATTAGACTCCAAAAGATTGTCACTGGCGGTTGTGAGGTTCCTAGACGCCAATAGAGCATCTTTGGCGTTAGATAGGTTCCTGAACGCTAAAAGAGCGTCTTTGACGTGTGAAAGGTTCCTAGACGCCAAAAGAGCGTCTTTGGCGGTTGAGAAGTTCCTGGACGCCATAAGAGCGTCTTTGGCGTTTGAGAGGTTTCGAGACGCCAAAGAACATCTATGGCGTTAGTAAGGTTCCTAAACGCCAAAAGAGCGTCTTCGCCGTTGGAGGGGCTCCATGACGCCCAAAGAGAGTCTATGGCGGTTAAGAGGTTCCTAGACGCCAAAAGAGCGTCTTTGCGGTTGAGAGTTTCCTAGACTCAAAAAGATCGTCTTTGGCTGTTGAGATTTTCCTAGACGCCAAGAGAGCGTCTTTGGCGTGTGAGAGGTTCCTAGACTCCAAAAGATTGTCTTTGGCGGTTGAGAGGTTCCTAGACTCCAAAAGGGCGTCTATGGCGGTTGCGAGGTTCCTAGACGCCAAAAGAGCGTCTATGGCGGTTGAGAGGTTCCTAGACGCCAAAAGAGCGTCTTTGCGGTTGAGAGGATCCTAGACTCAACAAGAGCGTCTGTGGCAGTTTAGAGGTTCCTCGACGCCAAAAGACCGTCTAGGAACCTCTAAACCGCCAAAAGAGCGTCTTTGCGGTTGAGAGGATCCTAGACTCAACAAGAGCGTCTGTGGCGGTTTAGAGGTTCTTAGACGCCAGAAGAGCGCCTTTGGCGTTTGAGAGGTTCCTAGACGCCAAAAGAGCGTCTTTGGCGTTAGAGAGGTTCCTAGACACCAAAAGCGCGTCTTTGGCTTGTGAAAAGTTCCCAGACGCCATAAGAGCGTCTTTGGCGTTTGAGAGGTTCCTAGACGCCAAAAGAGTGTCTTTGGCGTTAGATAGGTTCCTAGACGCCAATAGAGCGTCTTTAACGTTTGAGAGGTACCTAGACGCAAAAAGAGCGTCTTTGGCGTGTGAGAGGTTCCTTGTCGCCAAAAGAGATTCTTTGGCGTTTGAGAGGTTTCTGGACGCCAAAAAAGCGTCTTTGGCGTTTGAGAGGTTCCTAGACGCCAAAAGAGCGTCTATCGCGCTAGAGAGGTTCCTAGATGCAAAAGACCGTCTATGGTGTGTGAGGGGTTCCTAGACGCCAAACGTGCGTCTATGGCGTGTGAGAGGTTCCTAGACGCCAAAAGAGCGTCTCTGGCGTGTGAGAGGTTCCTAGACGCCAAACGAGCGTCTATGGCGTTTGAGAGGTTCCTAGACTCAACAAGAGCGTCTTTGGCGTTTGAGAGGTTCCTAGACGCCAAAAGAGCGTCTTTGGCGTGTGAGAGGTTTCTAGACGCCAAAAGAGCGTCTATGGCGTTAGTGAGGTTCCTAGACGCCAAAAGAGCGTCTTTGGCGGTTGAGAGGTTCCCAGACGATAAAAGAGCGTCTATGGCGTTTGAGAGGTTCTTAGACGCCAAAAGAGCGTCTATGACGCTTGAGAGGTTCCTTGATGCCAAAAGAGCGTCTTTGGTGTTAGAAAGGTTCCTAGACGCCATAAGAGCGTCTTTGGCATGTTAAAGTTTCCCAGACGCCAAAAGAGCGTCTTTGGCGTGTGAGAGGTTCCTAAACGCCAAAAGATTGTCTATGGCGGTTGAGAGGTTCTAAGACGCCAAAAGAGCGTCTTTGGCGTCTGAGAGGTTCCTAGACGCCAATGGAGCATCTATGGCTTTAGCTAGGTTCCTAGACGCCAAAAGAGCGTCTTTGACGGTGTAGAAGTTCCAAGACGACAAAAAAGCTTCTATGGCGTTCGAGAGGTTCCTAGACGCCAAAAGAGCGTCTATGGCGTGTAAGAGGTTCCCAGACGCCATAAGAGCGTCTATATCGTTCGACAGGTTCTTATACGCCATACGAGCGTGTTTTGCGTTAGAGAGGTTCCTAGACGCAAAAAGAGCGTCTTTGGCGTGTGAGAGGTTCCCCGACGCCAAACGAGCGTCTATGGCGTTTTAGAGGTTCCTAGACGCAAAAAGAGCGATTTTGGCGTTTGAGAGGTTCCTAGATGCCAAAAGACCGTCTATGGCGTTTGAGAGGTTCCTAGACGCCAAAAGAGCGTCTATGGCGGTTGAGAGGTTCATAGACTCAAAAAGAGCGTGTTTGGCGGTTGAGAGGTTCGCAAACGCCAAAAGAGCGTCTTTGGCGTGTTAGAGGTTCCTAGACGCCACAAGATTGTCTTTGGCGGTTGGGAGGTTCTTAGACGCCAAAAGGGCGTCTTTGGCGGTTGAGAGGTTCCCAGACGCCAAAAGAGCGTCTTTGGCGTTTGAGAGGTTTCTAACGCCAAACAAGCTTCTATGGCGTTAGTGAGTTTCCTAGACGCAAAAAGAGCGTCTTTGACGTTAAAGAACTTCCTAGACGCCAAAGAAGCGTCGTTGGCGGTTGAGAGGTTCCTAGACGGCAAAAGAGCGTCTTTGGCGGTTGAGAGGCTCCTAGATGCCAAAAGAACGTCTTTGGCGTTTGAGAGGTACCTAGACGCCAAAAGAGCGTCTTTGGCGCGTGAGAGGTTCCCAGACGCCAAAAGAGAGTCTGTGGCGGTTGAGAGGTTCCCAGACGCCAAAAGAGCGTCTTTGGCGTTTGAGAAGTTCCTAGACGCCAAAAGAGCTATTTTTGGCGTTGGAGAGGTTCCTAGACGCCAAAAGAGCGTCACTGGCGGTTGAGAGGTTCCTAGACGCCACAAGAGCGTCTTTGCGGTTGAGAGGATCCATGACTCAAAAAGTGCGTATGTAGCGGTTTAGAGGTTCCTAGACGCCAAAAGAGCGTCTATGGCGTTAGAGAGGTTCCTAGATGCCAAAAGAGCGTCTTTGGCATGTGCAAGGTACCTAGACGCCAAAAGGGCGTCTATGGCGTTCGAGAGGTTCCTAGACGCCAAAACAGCGTCTTTGCGTTTGAGAAGGTCCTAGATGCCAAAAGAGCGTCTATGGCGCTGTAGAGGTTCCTAGATACCAAAAGACCGTTTATAGCGTTTGAGAGGTTCCTAGACGCCAAAACAGCGTTTGTGCGTGTGAGAGGTTCCTAGACGCCAAAAGAGCGTCTTTGGCGGTTGAGCGGTTCCTAGAAGCCAGAAGAGCGTCTATGGCGGTTGAGAGGTTCATAGACTCAAAAAGAGCGTGCTTGGCGGTGTAGAGGTTCGTAAACGCCAAAAGAGCGTCTTTGGCGTGTTAGAGGTTCCTAGACGCCAAAAGATTGTCCTTGGCAGTTGAAAGGTTCTTAGACGCCAAAAGGGCGTCTTTGGCGGTCGAGAGGTTCCCAGACCCCATAAGAGCGTCTTTGGCGTTTAAGAGGTTTCTAGACGCCAAACAAGCGTCTATGGCGTTAGTGAGGTTCCTAGACGCAAAAAGAGCGTCTTTGACGTTAGAGAACTTCCTAGACGCCAAAAAAGCGTCGTTGGCGGTTGAGAGGTTCCTAGAGGGCGAAAGAGCGTCTATGGCGTTTTAGAGGTTCTTAGACGCCAAAAGAGCGTGTTTGGCGTTTGAGAGGTTCCTAGATGCCAAAAGACCGTCTATGGCGTTTGAGAGGTTCCTAGACGCCAAAAGAGAGTCTTTGGCGGTTGAGAGGTTCCTAGACGCCAAAAGAGCGTCTATGCGGTTGAGAGGATCCAAGACTCAAAAAGAGCGTCTGTGGCGGTTGAGAGGTTCCTAGACCCCAAATGAGCGTCTTTGGCGTTAGAGAGGTTCCTAGACGCCATAAGAGCGTCTTTGGCATGTGAAAGGTTCCCAGACGCCAAAAGAGCGTCCTTGGCGTTTGAGAGGTTCCTAGACGCCAAAAGAGTGTCTTTGGCGTTAAATAGGTTCCTAGACGCCATAAGAGCGTCTTTGGAATGTGAAATGTTCCCAGACGCCAAAAGAGCATCCTTGGCGTTTGAGAGGTTCCTAGACGCCAAAAGAGCGTCTTTGGCGTTAGAGAGGTTCCTAGACGCCATAAGAGCGTCTTTGGCATGTTAAAGTTTCCCAGACGCCATAAGAGCGTCCTTGGCGTTTGAGAGGTTCCTAGGCGCCAAAAGAGCGTCTTTGGCGTTAGAGAGGTTCCTAGACGCCAAAAGAGCGTCTTTGGCGTTAGATAGATTCCTAGATGCCATAAGAGCGTCTTTGGCGTGTGAGAGGTTTCTAGACGCCAAATGAGCGTCTATGGCGTGTGAGAGGTTATTAGACGCCAAAAGAGCGTCTGTGGCGTTTGAGAAGTTCCTAGACGCCAAAAGAGCGTCTGTGGCGGTTGAGAGGTTCCAAGACGCCAGAACAGCGTCTTTGGCGGTGTAGAGGTTCCTAATCGGTAAAAGATCGTCTTTGGCCTGTGAGAGGTTTTTAGACGCCAAAAGAGCGTCTTTGGCGTGTGAGAGGTTCCCTTACTCCACAAAAGCGTCTTTATCGTTTGAGAGGTTCCTATACGCCAAAAGAGCGTCGTTGGCGTTAGAGAGGTTCCTAGACGCCAAAAGAGCGTCTTAAGCGATTGAGAGGTTCCTAGACACCAAAAGAGCGCCTTTGGCGTGTAAGAGGTTCATAGACGCCAAAAGAGTGTCTTTAAAGGTTGAGAGGTTCCTAGACGCCAAATGAGCGTCTATGGCGTTTGAGAGGTTCTTAGACGCCAGAAGAACGTCTATGGCGTTTGAGATGTTCCCAGACGCTAGAAAAGCGTCTTAGGCGTTAGAAAGGTTCCCAGACGCCAAAACAGCGTCTTTGGCGGTTGAGAGGCTCCTAAACGCCGAAAGATCGTCTATGGCGTGTGAGAGGTTTTTAGAAGCCAAAAGAGCGTCTTTGGCGTGTGAGAGGTTCCCATACTACAAAAAAGCGTCTTTATCGTTTGAGAGGATCCTATACGCCAAAAGAGCGTCGTTGGCGTTAGAGAGTTTCCTAGACGCCAAAAGAGCGTCTTTGGCATTTGAGAGGTTCCTAGACGCCACAAAAGCGTCTCTGGCGTTTGAGAGGTTTCTAGACGCCAAAAGAGCGTCTTTGACTGTTGAGTGGTTCATAGACGCCAAAATAGCGTCTTTGGCGTGTGAGGGGTTCTTAGACGCAAAAAGAGCGTCTTTGGCGTTAGAGAGGTTCCTAGACGCCTAAAGAGCGTCTTTGGCGTTAAATAGGTTCCTAGACGCCATAAGAGCGTCTTTGGCGTGTGAGAGGTTTCTAGACGCCAAAAGAGCGTCTATGGCGTTAGTGAGGTTCCTAAACGCCAAAAGAGCGTTTTTGGCGGATGGGAGGTTCCTAGACGCCAAATGAGCGTCTATGGCGTGTGAGAGGTTATTAGACGCCAAAAGAGCGTCTGTGGCGTTTGAGAAGTTCCTAGACGCCAAAAGAGCGTCTGTGGCGGTTGAGAGGTTCCAAGACGCCACAAGAGCGTTTTTGCGGTTGAGATGTTCCTACACTCAACAAGAGCGTCTGTGGCGGTTTAGAGGTTCCTAGACGCCAAAAGAGTGTCTTTGGCGTTAAATAGGTTCCTAGACGCCATAAGAGCGTCTTTGGCATGTGAAAGGTTCCCAGACGCCAAAAGAGCGTCCTTGGCGTTTGAGAGGTTCCTAGACTCCAAAAGAGCGTCTTTGGCGTTTGAGAGGTTCCTAGACGCAAAAAAAGTGTCTTTGGCGTTTGAAATGTTCCTAGACGCCAAAAGAGCGTCTATGGCGTTAGTGAAGTTCCTAGACGCCAAAAGAGCGTATTTGGCGCTTGAGAGGCTCCTAGTTGCCATAAGACCGTCTATGGCGTTTGGGAGGTTCCTAGACGCCAAAAGTGTGTCCATGGCGTGTGAGAGCTTTCCAGACGCCAAAAGAGCGTCTTTATCGCTTGAGAAGTTCCTAGACGCCATATGAGCGTTTTTGACGTTAGAGAGGTTCCTAGACGCCTATAGAGCGTCTTTGGCGTTTATGAGGTTCCTAGACGCCAAAAGAGCGTCTATGGCGCTTGAGAGGTTCCTAGATGCCAAAAGAACGTCTATGGCGTGTGAGAGGTTCCAAGACGCCAAAAGAGCGTCTCTGCGGTTGAGAGGTTCCTAGACTCAAAAAGAGCGTCTTTGGCTGTTGAGAGGTTCCTAGACGTCAAAAAAGCGTCTTTGGCGTGTGAGAGGTTCCTAGACTCTAAAAGATTTTCTTTGGTGGTTGTGAGGTTCCTAGACACCATAAGGGCGTCTTTGGCGGTTGAGAGGTTCCTAGACGCCAAAAAAGCATCTTTGGCGGTTGAGAGGTTCCTAGGCGTCATAAGAGCGTTTTTGCGGTTTAGACGTTCCTAGAATTAATAAGAGCGTCTTCGGCGGTTGAGAGGTTTCTAGACGCCAAAAGAGCGTCTTTATCGTTCGAGAGGTTCCTAGACGCCAATAGAGCGTCTTTAACGTTTGAGAGGTACCTAGACGAAAAAAGAACGTCTTTGGCGTGTGAGAGGTTCCCAGACGCCAAAAGATAGTCTTTGGCGGTTGAGAGGTTCCCTGACGCAAAAAAAAGTCTTTGGCGTTTGAGAGGTTCCTTGACGCCAAAAGAGCGTCTTTGGCGTGTGAGAGGGTCCCAGACGCCAAAAGAGAGTCTTGCGCGGTTGAGAGGTTCCCAGACGCAAAAAGAGCGTATTTGGCCTTTGAGAGGTTCCTGGACGCCAAAAGAGCTTTTTTGGCGTTGGAGAGGTTCCTAGACCGCAAAAAAGCGTCTCTGGCGGTTGAGAGGTTCCTAGACGCCATAAGAGTGTCTATGCGGTTGAGAGGATCCTAGACTCAACACGAGCGTCTGTGGCGGTTTAGAGGTTCCTAGACGCCAGAAGAGCGCCTTTGGCGTTTGAGAGGTTCCTAGACGCCAAAAGAGCGTCTTTGGCGTTTTAGAGGTTCCTTGACGCCAAAAGAGCGTCTTTGGCGTTTGAGAGGTTCCTAGACGCCAAAAGAGTGTTTTTGGCGTTAGATAGGTTCCTAAACGCCGAAAGAGCGTCTTTGGCATGTGAAAGGTTCCCAGACGCCAATAGAGCGTCTTTGGCGTTATAGAGGTTCCTAGACGCCATTAAAGGGTCTTTGGCGTTTGAGAGGTTTCTAGACGCCAAAAGAGCGTCTATCGCGTTAGTTAGGTTCCTAGGTCGCCAAAAAAGCGTCTCAGACGTTAGAGAAGTTCCTAGACGCCAAAAAAGTGTATTTGGCGGTTGAGAGGTTCCTAGACGTCAAAAGAGCGTTGTTGACGGTTGAGAGGTTCCTAGACCCCACAAGAGCGTCTTTGGCGTTTGAGAGGTTTCTAGACGCCAAAAGAGCGTCTTTGACTGTTGAGTGGTTCCTAGACGCCAAAATAGCGTCTTTGGCGTGTGAGGGGTTCTTAGACGCAAAAAGAGCGTCTTTGGCGTTAGAGAAGTTCCTTGACGCCTAAAGAGCGTCTTTGGCGTTAAATAGGTTCCTAGACGCCATAAGAGCGTCTTTGGCGTGTGAGAGGTTTCTAGACGCCAAAAGAGCGTATATGGCGTTAGTGAGGTTCCTAAACGCCAAAAGAGCGTTTTTGGCGGATGGGAGGTTCCTAGACGCCAAATGAGCGTCTATGGCGTGTGAGAGGTTCCTAGACGCCAAAAGAGTGCTCCGGCGTTTGAGAGGTTCCTAGACGCCATAAGAGCGTCTGTGGCGGTTGAGAGGTTCCTAGACGCCAAAAGAGCGTTTTTGCGGTTGAGATGTTTCTAGACTTAAAAAGAGCGTCTTCGGCGGTTGAGAGGTTCCTAGACGCCAAAAGAGCGTCTATATCGTGTGAGAGGTTCCCAGACGCCAAAAGAGCGTCTTTATCGTTTGAGAGGTTCCTATACGCCAAAAAAATGTCTTTGGCGTTAAATAGGTTCCTAAACGCTAAAAGAGCGTCTTTGGCATGTGAAAGGTTCCCAGACGCCAATAGAGCGTCTATGGCGTTAGTGAGGTTCCTAGACGCCAAAAGAGCGTTTTTGGCGGTTGAGAGATTCCTTGACGCCAAATGATCGTCTTTGGCGTGTGAGAG
Source organism: Platorchestia sp. MABIK (assembly GCA_014220935.1). Lineage (NCBI taxonomy): Eukaryota > Metazoa > Arthropoda > Malacostraca > Amphipoda > Talitridae > Platorchestia > Platorchestia sp. MABIK. Next base: position 17,538 of record JACJUY010011070.1, read on the forward strand.
GTTCCTAGACGAAGAAAGAGCGTTTTTGGCGTTGGAAGGGTTCCTAGACGCCAAAAAAGCGTCTATGGCGGTTGAGAGGTTCCTAGACGCCAAAAAAGCGTCTCTGCGGTTGAGAGGTTCCTAGACACAAAAAGAGCGTCTTTGGCTGTTGAGAGGTTCCTAGACGCCAAAAGAGCGTCTATGGCGTGTGAGAGGTTCCAAGACTCCAAAAGATTTTCTTTGGTGGTTGAGAGGTTCCTAGACACCATAAGGGCGTCTTTGGCGGTTGAGAGGTTCCTAGACGCCAATAGAGCGTCATTAACGTTTGAGAGGTACCCAGGCGAAAAAGAGCGTCTTTGGCGTGTGAGAGGTTCCCAGACGCCATAAGAGAGTCTTTGGCGGTTGAGAGGTTCCCAGACGCAAAAAAAGTCTTTGGCGTTTGAGAGGTTCCTGGACGCCAAAAAAGCGTCTTTGGCGTGTGAGAGGTTCCCAGACGCCAAAAGAGAGTCTTTGGCGTTTGAGAGGTTCCTAGACGCCAAAAGAGCGTCTTTGGCGTGTGAGAGGTTCCCAGACGCCAAAAGAGAGTCTTTGGCGGTTGAGAGGTTCCCAGACGCAAAAAGAGCGTCTTTGGCGTTTGAGAGGTTCCTGGACGCCAAAAGAGCTTTTTTGGTGTTGGAGAGGTTTCTAGCCCCCAAAAGAGCGTCTATGGCGGTTGAGAGGTTCCTAGACGCCAAATGAGCGTCGTTGACGTTAGAGAGTTTCCTAGACGCCAAAAGAACGTCTTTGTCGTTTGAGAGGTTCCCAGACGCTAAAAAAAGCGTCTTTGGCGCTAGGGAGGTTCCCAGACGCCAAAACAGCGTCTTTAGCGGTTGAGACGTTCCTAAACGCCAAAAGATCGTTATTGGCGTGTGAGAGGTTCCTAGACGCCAAAAGAGCGTCTTTGGCGTGTGAGAGGTTCCCAGACGCCATAGGAGAGTCTTTGACGGTTGAGAGGTTCCCAGACGCAAAAAAAGTCTTTGGCGTTTGAGAGGTTCCTGGACGCCAAAAAAGCGTCTTTGGCGTGTGAGAGGTTCCCCTACTCCAAAAAAGCGTCTTCATCGTTTGAGAGGTTCCTAAGCGCCAAAAGACCCTCTATGGCGTTTGAGAGGTTCTTAGACGCCAAAAGAACGTCTTTGTCGTTTGAGAGGTTCCCAGACGCTAAAAAAAGCGTCTTTGGCGCTAGGGAGGTTCCCAGACGCCAAAACAGCGTCTTTAGCGGTTGAGACGTTCCTAAACGCCAAAAGATCGTTATTGGCGTGTGAGAGGTTTTTAGACGCCAAAATAGCGTCTTTGGCGTGTGAGAGGTTCCCTTACTCAAAAAAGCGTCTTTATCGTTTGAGAGGATCCTATACGCCAAAAGAGCGTCGTTGGCGTTAGGGAGTTTCCTAGACGCCAAAAGAGCGTCTTTGGCATTTGAGAGGTTCCGAGACGCCACAAGAGCGTCTGTGGCGTTTGAGAGGTTCCTAGACGTCAAAAGAGCGTTGTTGACGGTTGAGAGGTTCCTAGACGCCACAAGAGCGGCTTTGGCGTTTGAGAGGTTTCTAGACGCCAAAAGAGCGTCTTTGACTGTTGAGTGGTTCCTAGACGCCAAAATAGCGTCTGTGGCGTGTGAGGGGTTCTTAGACGCAAAAAAAACGTCTTTGGCGTTAGAGAGATTCCTAGACGCCTAAAGAGCGTCTTTGGCGTTAGATAGGTTCCTAGACGCCAAATGAGCGTCTATGGCGTGTGAGAGGTTCCTAGACGCCAAAAGAGTGCTCCGGCGTTTGAGAGGTTCCTAGACGCCATAAGAGCGTCTGTGGCGGTTGAGAGGTTCCTAGACGCCAAAAGAGCGTTTTTGCGGTTGAGATGTTCCTAGACTTAAAAAGAGCGTCTTTGGCGGTTGAGAGGTTCCTAGACGCCAAAAAAGCGTCTTCGGCGTGTGACAAGTTCCCAGATGACAAAAAAGCGTCTTTATCGTTTGAGAGGTTCCTAGACGCCAAAAAAGTGTCTTTGGCGTTAGATAGGTTCCTAAACGCCAAAAGAGCGTCTTTGGCATGTGAAAGGTTCCCAGACGAAAAAAAAGCGTCTATGGCGTTAGTGAGGTTCCTATACGCCAAAAGAGCGTTTTTGGCGGTTGAGAGGTTCCTTGACGCCAAATGATCGTCTTTGGCGTGTGAGAGGTTCCTAGACGAAACAAGAGCGTCTTTGGCGTTGGAGGGGTTCCTAGACGCCAAAAAAGCGTCTATGGCGGTTGAGAGGTTCCAAGACGCCAAAAGAGCGTCTCTGCGGTTGAGAGTTTCCTAGACTCAAAAAGAGCGTCTTTGGCTGTTGAGAGGTTCCTAGACGCCAAAAGAGCGTCTTTGGCGTGTGAGAGGTTCCTAGACTCCAAAAGATTTTCTTTGGTGGTTAAGAGATTCCTAGACGCCAAAAAAGCGTCTTTGGCGGTTGAGAGGTTCCTAGACGCCAAAAGAGCGTCTTTATCGTTTGAGAGGTTCCTAGACGCAAATAGAGCGTCTTTAACGTTTAAGAGGTACCCAGACGAAAAAGAGCGTCTTTGGCGTGTGAGAGGTTCCCAGACGCCAAAAGAGAGTCTTTGGCGGTTGAGAGGTTCCCTGACGCAAAAAAAGTCTTTGGCGTTTGAGAGGTTCCTGGACGCCACAAGAGCGTCTTTGGCGTGTGAGAGGTTCCCAGACGTTAAAAGAGAGTCTTTGGCGTTTGAGAGGTTCCTGGACGCCACAAGAGCTTTTTTGGCGTTGGAGAGGTTCCTAGCTCCCATAAGAGCGTCTATGGCGGTTGAGAGATTACTAGACGCCATAAGAGCGTCTTTGCGATTGAGAGGTTCCTAGACTCCAAATGATTGTCATTGGCGGTTTAGAGGTTCCTAGACGCCAATAGAGCAACTTTGGCGCAAGATAGGTTCCTAGACGCTAAAAGAGCGTCTTTGGCGTGTGAGAAGATCCTAGATGCCAAAAGAGCGTCTTTGGCGGTTGAGAAGTTCCTAGACGCCATAAGAGCGTTTGTGGCGTTTGAGAGGTTTCTAGACGCCAAAGAGCGTCTATGGCGTTAGTAAGGTTCCTAGACGCCAAAAGAGCGTCTTTAGCGTTGGAGGGGTTCCTAGACGCCCAAAGAGCGTCTATGGCGGTCGAGAGGTTCCTAGACGCCATAAGAGCGTCTTTGCGGTTGAGAGGTTCTAGACTCCAAAAGAGCGTCTTTGGCAGTAGAGAGGTTCCTAGACGATATAAGAGCGTCTTTTGCGTGTGAGAGGTTCCTAGACTCCAAAGGATTGTCTCTGACGGTAGAGAGGTTCCTAGACGCCAAATTGGCGTCTTAGGCGGTTGAGAGGTTCCTAGACGCCAAACGAGCGTCTTTGGCGGTTAGAGGTTCCTAGACGCCAAAAGAGCGTCTCTAGCGTTTGAGAGGTTCCCAGACGCCAATAGAGCATTTTTGGCGTTAGATAGGTTCCTAGACCCTAAAATAGAGTCTTTGGCGTGTGAGAGGTTCCTAGACACCAAAAGAGCGTCTCTGGCGGTTGAGAGGTTCCTAGACGCCACAGGAGCCACTTTGACGTTTAAACAATTTAAACAATTTATTTACCACAGGTGATACAGAGGTAGAATGATTCTTAAGGCTAGTA
>JACJUY010011071.1:0-13316 GCA_014220935.1 Platorchestia sp. MABIK
CTGCAGAAAACCGACCACGGACAAACCTTCGTTGAACCGATATTTCGTTAAAACATCGCCTTAACGCGTAACCACTCTGTCATAGCTTGGCGGCAATGCAAGTATTTAAACGAACATTCAACAAAACCTTTCAAAGTTAATTTAAACATGTAAATTCGTACATTATAATACACATTAGCGTTAACAAATTTTCTATATAAAAAGGTACTAATAAGTGCTGCATTATTTTTCTTGGAACCAGATTTGGTGCCAGATGCCAGATGGTGAAAACTAGGAGCTAAACGGGGTAAAAAGATGCCAGATCTGGTTCCAAAAGAGCTAAATTGGCAACACTGGCGAGAACGCTATTGGTTACCACAGACATGAGCGAAATCTCTAAAACTGGTTCTCTTGTCAGTCGACTATGCTCCCTCCACGGGTTGTCTCGTCTTAGCGCACCCACAAGTTGCGTCATTTCAGTTGCCGTAGGCGAGGCAAAGTGTTGCCCCGTGTAATAGGGCCTTAAAGGCCCTATAACACGAAGCAAAACACTTTGCCTTTTAGGGGCTTCACACAATCAGTTTTTCCGTCAATCACACACTCACGGACTGCAGTCAAAACGCTTTCACACGTACGTTCTCGTGACTGAAGTGGCGTGCCGCTGGCGCTGGCAGGCTCGGCACCATTGTATACCGTGCTCGGCACGCACTCGGCCATGGAGCTAGAATATACTGGAGGGAGCATAGCCGGTTTCAATCGGATTCAAATTAGTTGCAAAAGTTGAGAGACTGGGGGCAATGGGTCCAATACCGCAGGATTTCGACCCCGCCCACCCACCCCTCTCCTACACCTCCGAGTTGCTACATGAAGTGGCCATTCGCGCCAATTTTCAACTGTGTAGTAACTGAGGTTTATTAACCTATCTGTTCGCTTTACAGTTATTATTAATCACTGCATTATAACCACTTCAAGTACTTAGTAAGTGGATACTATAGCGGAATACCAAAGTTAACCTGCATTAAATCAAAGTTATAAGTTATGACAACGACCGCTGGAGTTTGGCCATTCGACCCTCCATCTCGGAAATCAAGAAGAGGGATTCTCTAACTTTTTTTAACTTAATCGTAAACTAACTGAACTTGGCCTACCCTAACCCGACCTAACCTAACCTAACCTAACCTACTTAACCTAACTTAAGTTAACTTACCTAACCTGAATTACCCTAATCTAACAATGCTGTAGCTGCTCGGAGGTGATGCTGTAGCTGCTCGGAGGTGGAGGGAGAGGAGTGGGCGGGGTTGAAATCCTGCGGCATTGGACTCTGTGCAGACTGGGGCATACACAAAGCCCCACACGTGACCACCTCTGAACCAACCACAGACGCTTGGCTGAAGTTGGCTCCTCCTCACCTCCTCTACAACTCCGCCTCCCATTTTCCAAAGCAAGATTAGTACTGCAAAACTAATCAAAGGCATGGGTGTGCGTGCAAGTCGCTCTGTAATTTGTTGTTATATTCAAGGGCCTGTAATCTTTAAGTTTTCAACTGTTAATGTATCTTTGCTAGTAAGTCTGAAATTGTTAATTGTCCTCATATGGGGAAAGACAATTTATTATCTTTCGGAATCTAAGAATACCAAATTAATCCATGTCAGAACTGGGACGTCAAGGAAATATTTCGTACTAAATTTAAGGAATATGCAAAAAAACATTCCATCACCAGTCTATGTTTAGCACTATTATAAAATGATTCATTCAAAATAATTGTTCGAAATAAAACTCATTATCGTGGGTATATTTTCTGGGGTTAATCCCAAGAATCCTGGGGTTAATTTATTTTCAATCTGAAATTTGACACTGAAATTTATTTATAGACTTTGAACTTTACTGGGACTGTAAAATGCATTCAATCTCAACAGTCGAATTTGTTTCTCAAGATATAAGCATAGGGATTGAGTCCCGAAAAAAATGCCTAATTTGGAAACCTTGCCTTGACGCCAAATCCAAACCCAGATATTTCTTGAAAAAAACTAAGATCTGGGTTAAAATGCCTAGGTGCGACTAATATAGGTAATAATTTCAATTGAAATCAATGGCGACCTTCTAATTGACCCTCCTTATACTTACATTTTTGTAGGGACGCTTCTAATTGACTTCATTACATTTTGCTTGATTTTTCCCTATTAGTTAACTGTAATGTTGAAAAGCCTATCGGTGGCCAATTTGGAGGGTTGTTTGTATCAGTTTTTCTCAGCAATTTTATAGCAAGCAGTGATAAAATGTTACATCTGTATTCTTTGATGATGTATCCAATTTTCACGAACAAAATGTATTTAGCGTGAAATATTTTTATTTGATCGAAGACCATCTTTCATTTGCTTCACTGGTATCCTTTCTGCACCTCTCTGTCTCATTTCGTGAATTTTCTTTCAACCTTGCACCAGGATTTATGAGCTAGAATTCATCATTGCATAAATTCCCATTTCCACAAATAAAAAAGTACCATCTTCAAGATGGTACCTTTTACTTTTCTGTCTTGAAACAGCAATACCCGATTTATGCGAGCCTCAAACTAATTAATATGATTAATAGATCCTTGTTACGAAGCGTTAGTAGACTCTCTACTATTCATAATCTTATTCGAGTCATTCGTATTTTAATTTCATTCATCCCCTCAAGGGGATACAATTATAGTGTCTGTGGAAATCAGCGCTCCGAAGGGAGGGAGCTTCTTCAACTTTGATCTTGTTTCATAACCTTCTTTCTCAACTTACTGTTTCTATGCCCTTTCTACATAGATTCCACGTTTCCTTGATTCCATACTAAATGGTGTCTTCCTCCTCCCTCTCTTTGGATCGCCTTTGTGTCGGATAGGGAGTCTCAAACTAACTAGTAATTCAATCTTTCGCGTTGTTAAGGACCATCTTATTTCGGTTCACTGCTGTCATGTTTTGCAGCTCATCTCACTTTCTTCCTGACTTTTTTCCTTCTTCCAACGTTCTTTCTAAACTTGCTGTTTCTCTGCGCAGGGGATCTTGTTCGGGAACACGCCTTGTGCATAGAATCCGCGTTCCCTAATGACCATCCTAAATGGAGCCTTCATTATTCCTCTCTGCATTGAGTTGGGTGTTGAAATCGGTTTAAGATTTTTCTCGCTTGTATAAGCTTTACGAAATAGAAGTAAATTCATGCATCCTTATTATTCAAAGGCCCGGTCGCAACACAGTATCTTCTTCATTGGAACTAAAACTTGGCACTCAATCCCTGCGGAGATACGTGAAAGTTATTCTTACGAGGTTTTCAAAGGATATCTTGAGTCTCATTTCCTATCAGAATACTAGTCGTGTAAGATCACCAAGTCAAACCTTGTCTCCTCCATGACTGGTCCATGACTGATATACTGTTAACATCTATTCTATATAATCAATTTTGTAAAATGAAGCACCCAATATCGAGTTAACTATCTCATTGATCAGTCTACTGCGTAACTAGGTTAAACATTACTGTACACCCTAGAATAAGTTGATGGAAGGATGCCCTAGAAGTCGCAGAACTTGTTCGGGCCCACAGGTAGCTATATTCAAATTTAACCATTGTACTAGACATAACAAACATTCTACCTCTGTATCACATGTGGTAAATAAATTGTTTAAAATTCCTTTAATTGTTTAATTAATTTGGGCTAAATAGATTTCAGTATTGAGTGAAATTATGAAAACCCAGGTGACGCCCTGAAGCAGTGTTACCAAACTTATCATTTCTGCGAACAAAATCCTGGAGTTTACTTTTTTCGATCGGAAACTTGACACCGAAATTCATTCATAGACTTTGAAATTTGCTGGGACTGTAAAATGCTTTCAATTTCAACAATCAAATTTGGTTTCTCAAGAAATAAGCTCAGGAATTATGTCCGAAAAAAAGGGCTTAATTTGGCAACTCCGACTTTACGCCAAATCAAAACTCAGATATTTCTTGAGAAAACTAAGATCTGGGTTGAAATGCCCAGGTGCGATTAACTCAACAGCTAAAAGAGCATTTAGCTAGCGTGAGTGCACACCACCGTAGTCTGTAGGTAGCTGACGTCACTGTAGCGAGAACGCTACTGGTTACCACAGACATGGGAGAAATCTCAAAATCTGGTTCTCTTTGCAGACGACTATGTTCCCTCCAATATGTCTATATACTCCCTCCACGCACTCGGCAGTAGTTCACAATGTGTTATCGGGATAGGTTCGACGTGTCCAAAGCAAGCTTATGCATCGGCTTTGCGGTCAAAAAGAGGAATAAACTCCGCAAATAGATAGTGGGTAAATGAATGGCTCGCTAAACATCCATAAAATGGGAGTTATAACCGGATGTGCTGCGGTTGAAGGCTAAATGACCAGATTTCGTTCTCTAAATATTTGCGCATTCCTTTTTCCTTGCCATAGCATTTGTAAAATTTAATTATACTAAATCTTACAAATGCTAAAACTACGAATGTACAATCTACTTTTGAATAACTTCCAGTCCAGGTAATATTTTCCACCCATGCTATACATTTTGCATGTACCAGGGTGTACTAGTTCAGCTCGTAAATTGAATTTTTTTCTTGAAGAACTATATTCGTTCTTTGCCCCGCAACACAGTGACTAAAATATAGAAATAACAATTGAAATCTCGCGCACATTTGTTAGAACTGTATGATAGAATGCGCGCGTAAATCTGATAACCGCAAGCATAAATAATAAAATATAATAAGCCTCTCAAATTACTTCTTGATAATATCTGATGATTCATGTGAATGTGACAGCAGAACTGGTAAAATTATAAACGTTTAGACTCATTTCACGAAACATTTGCATGCTGCAATTCAATGTTGAGGAGAATTCATGTAAAACGTTTTTTTTATTTCATTTTGAAAATGCCGGATAGATTGTTGAAATCGCAATTTCGGCTAAATATTGAATTTTTTCATTCCAATAAACAAATTAATATACCTTTGCAGTATTTCTTGAGTGAATGTTAAAAAAGATTAGAAATCTTTCGTAAATGGCGCTGACCCTGCAACAGGACGAATGTATTATGATTTGCTTGTAACAAAATAATCTATCGTTTCCCGCATCATTAATAATACTGGAACAGTACGCTCCTATGAATCAGGTGCTATCCCCTGTAAAATGATAGATTTCTTGGAAGCAAATGCTCTAAATTCTTTCCTAAACTGGCTTCGAAGCGTATTCATTTTTTTCTTCAAGCCATTCTCATGTAAACTAATATTGTGTTGCTTTATTACTTCAATAACATATTTGAGCGACTTGCTTCTTATATCTCTGCTCTTGTATTAGTTGCTTTGCACTAGACGCCGGGTGGCGCTCGTGTCAATAGCTAGTCGATGCTCCCATTCCATCACCGCCACCATCACACACACCACCACCACCCCTGCACCTGTGATGGCTGCCAGATACCGCCATTCTACAAATCATTCTGCATCGAAACTACATGTTTATTTGGATAAGAAGACAAAAATATTACGAATAATACAATTGTATATTGCTGTCGTAATTTTCGTCATGATAAGTTGTGAGAATCTCATTAGTATTTCATTCTTTTGCGGGAATATAAATTATAGATATCAACTGAACACGCACATTTAAAGACTGTTGTTCGTTTTGTGTCACAATAGTTCGTTATGAAGCAAAGTGAACAATATGTATTTATGTAATTGCTACCTGCTGTCTGATAACTATACTTAGATAATGCTAGTTTGTGCAGGATATTTCAAAATCTAGCCGCATCACCGCCGCCATCACACACACCACTACCACCCCTGTACCTGTGATGGCTGCCAGATACCGCCATTCCACTGATCATTTTCCATCGAAACTACATGTTTATTTCGATAAGACGACAAGTGTTTGTAACGTAAATTCAAACTAAATATTGCGGGTAATTGTATCATCAAATTTCATACTTTAAAACAATAAACTGCTAATATCTCACAAACCCAAAAGTGTTCTGAAAATTTCATAGAAAAAACTGTTCATCTGGCCATATTCTGCTTGTGAAATTGTGTACCTCTTGTCGTAAAACATCCTGCACAAACTTGCATTATCTCCGTACAGTTATCAGCCAGCAGGTTGTAATTATATTACCTTAATTAATGTATCTGAGCACGTCAGTGGTTTGCTTAAATCGCAAGCTCTTCAGAAACTTAAAAACGAAAGAAATTCCAATACAATTTATCATTTTTACTAAGAAAACGTTTCGGAGACCAGCTCCATCATCAGTTCACACGAAAAACAAAAGAATTACGTCTGAAATATAAGATCAAAGTTAAATGAATTGTAGGTGCTATAAATATATCATGAAAGTAAAAATACAAAGTATGAGACGGACATGAACAAAGAATAAAATACAGAAGCACAGAAAGAATACATGTTACACATAAGTGTGAAATGAAATTAGGCTGGTTCTGAAGAGGAATCTACCTATTCACTATTTGCAAAGGGTACGAACTGTCCATATTGTTCAAATGAGGGTTTTGCTTGAAGATCTGCAGAAGCCGAGTCTAAAACTTTGAAATTGGCAGGAGATATAGGAACATTGCATTATTAACTTAATTATGTAATAACTTAGCAACGACAGCTTTTTGAACATAAATTTTGTTCACTTTGCCTGACGACGAATTATTGTAACACAAAATAAAGACAGTCTTTAAATGTGTGTATTTAGCTACCGACTCTCCAAATAGTTCGTTCATTGTCTCTAGAGTTCTTTCAGTTGATATCTATTATTTATATTCCCCAAAAAGAATGAAATACAAATGAAATTCTCACCACATATCATGACGAAAATTACGACTGCAATATATTATTGTACAATTCGTAACATTTTTGTCGTCGTATCCAAATAAACATATAGTTTCGATAAAGCATGATAGCCATTGTACAGATCATACTCTATCGAAACTACATGTTTATTTGGATACGACGACAAAAATATTACGAATTGTACTATTATATATTGCTGTCGTAATTTTCGTCATGATATGTTGTGAGAATTTCATTTGTATTTCATTCTTTTTGGGGAATATGAATAATAGATATCAACTGACAGAACTCTAGAGACAATGAACGAACTATTTGGAGAGTCGGTAGCTAAACACAGTCATTTAAAGACTGTCTTTATTTTGTGTTACAATTATTCGTCGTCAGGCAAAGTGAACAAAATTTATGTTCAAAAAGCTGTCGTTGCTTAGTTATTACATAATTAAGTTAATAATGCAATGTTCCTATATCTCCTGCCGATTCCTTTTTCACTTCAAATTAATCCGAGTCAAGTTCGATTTAATCCAAATCAAGTTCAATTTAATCCAAGTCAAGTTCATATTAATCCAAGTCAAGTTCAATTTAATCCAAGTCAAGTTCAAATTAATCCAAGTTAAGTTCAAATTAATCTAAGTCAAGTTCAAATTAATCCAAGTCAAGTTCAATTTAATCTATGTCAAGTTCAAATTAATCCAAGCCACATTCAAATTAATTGAACCCTAAGTTGAGTTAAAAATTGACATAATCACTTTTTAATTTCTGTTTTTTTGTGTTAAATATGTATCTATTGGATGTGATGAGCAAGACAGTCGTTTATTCTTTCAGTAAGGCATACGTAAAATTTCTGCAATATAAAAACAAGTTGCCGTAAAATGTGGTAAGTATCCAGTACCAGGAGGTTGAGTGTGATTCAGATCTTTGAGCGGTGTAAAAGATTCAAGTCAATTATAAAAACTTCGTATAATACTCCTCATTAAAGTTGTTTTAAAGTTCTACATTGATCACTAAAATTCTACATTGTGTGCATACATTCAAATATTTATGTTCAAAAGGGAATTTTTTGTGACACATACACATAGTTTCGAGGATTTATTTATACCTAGAGATATTCATATGCGTGAAATTCCACTTTATCACATTTATACTAATATATATATATATGTATGAAGTCATATACATGCTAATACAAAAGATTACTACCGGACGATGTGCATATTTAATCGTTAGTAAAATATACAAATTCGATTCACTGAGTACTAATGTACGATTCCGTTTTATTACAATTTATATGAGTACATTATAACACAGATACATTCCTGTTTTAGCAAGAAAAATGTTGTCACTGCTCTCTAATCTTCATCTTTCAATGCAGTATCTATCACTCTGCATTTTTCTTCTCGTGTTTTCTTGTATTTTCCTCTCTTTACTCCTTTTCTTACTCCTGGGCGTATATTTTCTTGTTCATCTTCACTTGTTTGATAGTCCGTTGATTGGTTGTAGAGATCCATCTTGAGGGAAGCGCTGATTCAAATTCAATGTGAAACACTTTTCTTCTATACTCCTGTATTAGAGAAATCGGTACATAAGATACTGAAAAAGGCATTTTGCAAGTTTTTTAAGAACCGGTAGTACAGAATACAACATTACGTACATAAAATCCAAATGTATTCCGATATATGTATGTAAAATTTGACTGTTATTAATTTTAATTTGACTTAGATTTAATTGAACTAGACTTTGATTAATTTGAATTTGACTTGGATTAACTTGAATTTGACTTGGAATAATTTGAACTTGACTTGGATTAAATTGAACTTGACTTGGATTAAATTGAACTTGACTTGCATTAAATTGAACTTGACTTGGATTAAATTGAACTTGACTTGGATTAAATTGAACTTGACTCGGATTAATTTGAAGTGAAAAAGGTGTAGCTTTTGACACAAGCGCCTCCGGGTGGGCAGAAAATAACGCGCAAATAGAAGCAAAGCAGTCAAGCCCGTCAGTTAATGAGTGCCGAGTAGAGAGCAAAGAGAGCACGCATGCCCAAATATGGTGTTGCGGAGCCGTGAGTGTCAGTGTGACTGACGGGAAAACTGATCCTGTGATAGCCCCTTAAACTGACCGAGGATTTTCAACTTCAAATTCTGGCACCAATTCCGTGTTGATCGCTTCTGGTGCAAACAAATCCACGGAGTGTTATCTGTTCGTATTAGGCCGTGTAATGTGTAAGTCCCGTGCTATCATTATGATCCTCTGGATGTATTTAGCTTATTTCATTGCTGGAGTGTTGTTAGGGCAGATCTAAATAACTTGTGTATTTAACAATAAATGAAATCCCTAATAACGACTCCGATACAAACGTGCATTATACACCATTTGTTTATATGCACAACTAACCTCCGGCTCATTTTACATGGTGGTCGACAGCTGAAATATAGCTTGCCCAGCAGATATATAAAGCGAGACAAAAGTGAAACGAAATTTTCAAGATAGAGCATGATTACAGAAAACAGAAATAAGTTACACTAATTATATCTGTTGATAGATATTTTGTAGGCGAGTCCTTATTCGGACGCTAGTTGATAGTTATTTTGGCGAGTCCTGTTCGGGCATCACCCTTTTTTTAATAATGTCCCTGTCTTAGGGGCTGAGGCCGTATTTTCTTAGGCTTAATATTCCATAGGAATCTTCCTGATCTCCAGGGATAAAAGAGAAGTCAGTTGCTGACTGATTATTTATTAAGGCGAGGGTTTTTTCAAATTCTTCTGTTCCATGCGAGAACTTCCAATTTTTTCAGAGTTTCAGGTGGCTGCGGCTACGTAGCGAAATTTCAGCTGAGCTAAAAGCTTTGAGCTAATTTCAAGCTTTGAGCTAATTTAAAGCTTTGAATTTTTGAGCTGACAAAACAAGGTTTGAGCTAACTTCAAGTTGTGAAGTTTACGAGCTGAGCTAAACAAGCTTTTAGCTAATTTCTAGCTAACGAAATTTTGAAGTTGGTGGACGGAAGCATGTTTCGCAAGTATCTGTGATACGCGAGCTCAGTTCATTTTAGGGAAGTATTATTTTCCCTACTACTAAATTACAAAGGCACTAGTCGACATATCTTGGCGATGGCCTAACATCTGTCTAAGTCTTTTCATGAGCCATCCTGTGTTAATAATAGCATAACAACCAACAATTTGTGTAACGATGCCTAACAGATACGTACTTATGAATTAAATGGAAAAATTATTTGAGCAACAGATCATTTCAAAGTCGGCACCCTAGAGGCGATAGTACTTAATAAAGAAATTATATTTACAGACACAATACATACGATTAGAATGAAGCTTTGCGTTCAATAAAACTCTCAATGTGAAAACTTTAGCCCTCAGCTAGTTTTCTAGATCAGGAGAGACTTCTTGAATTAGAATTCCGCAGGAGAACATGACGACAAATCAGCTAAGAGATACATTCTACCCTCAAGACTGCTTATAGAGCACTGTCTCTCTCTCTCTCTCTCTCTCTCTCTCCCTCTCTCCTCTCTCCCTCTCTCTCTCTGTCAGATTGCCAGATAGCTACATGAATTTTAGGCCAAATTTTACCAGGAAAAAGGCCAAATTTATTTATAAGTAAATTAAAATAGTATGTAGAAACCCTAAAAGTATCATAATTCTACTTGCCTTTAAAAATTTTAAATACAAAGGAAAAATAGACGTACCTTACACTATTCTTCAAGGAAAAACATAAATTCTTTTGACTCTTTATCCTCGGCAGAAGTTTGAGAGGTAGAAGCAGAGGTCCTTGCTTTTCGTTTGATACAATATGCTCGAATTGAAATTAGCAAGCATTCTTGAGGCCACTTTGAAGTCCTCACAACGGAGAGAACTATTGTTGAGATGTGCGCTATCGCATCTAGCATTCGAGTTTGTGATCTACAGTATTCCTGCCGGCTAGCCATTTTTAGACACCTAACTGGGAATCTTCGAAGGAACGTCTGAATCACCCGGACAAATAGATAACTTCTAAACTGTGAGACGTACAATCTTGAAACTAGTACCAAATTAATGCTCGTGACATGTATGACATTTTTATGTACGTTTCAAATTACTTTACGCCCCGTGCGGGGCAGGGAGCGAGGATCCCATGGCCCCTCAATAGTCGGCCGATTTTCTCGGTAAGGCTCATTTTGGGCTGATTTCAATTTTAAACTATAGCACTAACAAACTTCAAATTGGTTTCAGTTTAAACATCAATTTACTCTCCAGGCCGAAATGTAAAACAAAACTCTCAGATGCTTCGTGGGAGGCAGGGAGCAAGATTCTTTACCCCCAAAAGCCGCCGCTGGCGAATTTTTTTTAATTTATGTTCAGTATTTAAAACTAATAGCCCATCGTTACACCAATTAATGTCTCCATTTTTGTGTTCGCTGGTTTGCTTGAAAACGTACGCGTCACTAAATGACCGCTGGACGGGTTAGTTCTTCACTTTGAGACAGCGCTTCATTATTGTGGTCTCCGCGGCTTTCGCCAGCGACGGCTTATGAGTGTGTTTAGCTACCGACCCTCCAAATAGTTCGTTCATTGTCTCTAGAGTTCGGGAAGTTGATAGCTATTATTTATATTTGGAATATAAATAGCTATTATTTATATTCCAAAAGAATGAAATACTCATAAAATTCTCACAATTTATCATGACGAAAATTACGACAGCAATTTATAATTGTACAATTCGTAATATTTTTGTATTCTTATCCAAATAAACATGTAGTTTCGATAGAGAATGATCTGTAGAATAGCGGTATCTGGCATGCGTCAAAGGTGCAGGGGTGGTGGTGGTGGTGTGTGTGATGGTGGCGGTGATGGAATGGGAGCATCGACTAGCTATTGACACGAGCGCCCTCGGGGGCACCCGCGTCAACCTCGCTCATTTTCAGTGTGCGTGTGCGAGTCCGTGTATGTGAATGGCTCGTCACCACCACTAAGAATCACTACCATGCGCACTTCAACAGCTGCCACACGTCGCTGTGTGACATAACTCTAGTGCAAACATTTATTATTGTATAGCTCTGCAATATAAGTATCATTTAATAATGGAATAAAATGCTCTAAATTTCATTTTACACTTAAAAGTCACAGCCGTTTGAAACACATAATATAATGAGTTATACTAAATAACAGCACAGTTACTGCGATACCACCGTGTGTCATAATGCATTGTTCGTGTGTCACAATGTATTGTTCACAATGCAAATCTCATTTAGTTCCTGTTATAAATTGGTTAATTCGAGCAATTACCAAGTGCTTTATAATATCAATTAAATAAAAATTATTCTTGTGCTAAAGCGTTTTGTAAGTTGCCTTTTATGCACATTTACGCCAAATGAATTCGATTACTTCACTTAAAAACTTTTACGAAAAATTTGTATGTGCTTATATCAGGAAGTTTAATTGTCACGTCCCTCTCGTTTAATGTATTACTATTTTGGTCGTCAAGTGCAAAATAAAGGAATCTCTATGCTCTCATTAACACCACGCCAACACACCACGGAATAAATGTTATGGATTTCATCACAAAATTGCATTTTTTCGTTCGCGTCAGGAAATTGTGTACAGCCTCTGTACACACCCCTCCCTCTATCATATATGACGTACAAGTAAAATGCTTCATCAATACCGAATTATTTTCAGTTGTGCTGGCGATAATGAGATAGTTTTTGAGCGAATATCAATGCTTGTGGCCACGCTATTTAATACTACAAAGTTAGTTAATTTTACTGTCTTTACGAGACAACTATAATATATTCTACGATATTTTATGTCACTTTCAAAACTTCCTAAAAAATTAATAAGAAGTCTATTAATAATTAAAAACAATTATATGTAGTGATATTTATTTGGATATGTGATACATAATTTCTTTATTTATTTATCTTATAATTATTCATTATTTATTTATTCTTATTTGTCCTAACTTTCATTGTTTATTAATAAACTTAGTTACGATTGCTTTATTATTGAGCCAACCTATAAACAAATATATCTAAGAAACATATAGAAATTTTTTTTTTGGGAAGATTATGGGGGTCACTTAAACGATTTTTAAAAACTGATCCGATTCGTTTGAAATTTGGCCAGTATGTGTATTTATTGAAGAAAAACATATTTTACTCATGTAACTTTTTCAATTTAGGCCTTACTTTTGAAAAATACGAAATTTTTGTTTTCACACATTTTTATGGATGTTTCAAAAGAATAGAAGTCATTGAGTTTTTATGCTAGAACAAAACCAAAGATAGTTTTAGACTCCTTGAAGCATTGCAAACAAATTTACAGTAGAAAATTTTCCATTTTCAACTGATCGTTTTTTATACATGATATTAAAAAAAAATTATTCGTAAAATTGAGAAAAAAGCTACTGTAACTTCGTTCGCAATGCTTCAAGGATTCTAAAACTGTCTTTGTTTTTTCCTAGCATGAAAACTTACCGACTTCTATCCTTTGAATGTTGAAAATTAGAGGTTTTGGTTTTCAGCCATAAATAAAATTT
>JACJUY010011071.1:14169-26759 GCA_014220935.1 Platorchestia sp. MABIK
TATGAAGTCGAAATGGGGTCGAAAATTCAGGATTTTTGTTCCCCTTACACCCACCTGAGGAGGAGGGGGGGGGGGAGATCTAGTGTCCGTAGCGCCATAAAATTTTAGGACCGAATAGTCCACCACCTAAGGGTCCTTTTTTAACAACAAAACAAAAAAAGCTCACCGGACCGACAGGGACCTGGCAGGGGCCTGGGTTGACCCCCTTATTGCATACCATGAGAATTAATGAATTTTAGCATTTAATACATTTCTAGATATCTTTAATGATAAATTCCATTCTCTTTTTACTCCTTTTTAATTTTCCTCGTCTTTCTTTTTCGCCGGTAGCTAGACGCACGAATTCAAAACTATCTGGTAATATAACTCCTTCCATATTGCATATATGCACGCACTACGTACGACTATTTCCAAATCACGACTGGCACTGTTTTCTAAGCAAGGCATAACCAAACTGCATTGTTACATATGGGGTATTCATTATAGTTAGACGATGCAGCGACTTTTGGCAATAAGAGAAAATCTGGACCAGTGCACATGACGCACCCTATACGCACACGGACGCAGCAACACACGTACATGAAAATGTGCGAGGATGACGTGAGTGCCCCCGGAGAAGGCACCCTCTGTCTAAACCCAGCCTAAGTGATTCCAGTGTTGGATTCTTGGTCGTTACCGATATTACAGTTAGCGTAGCATATGAGGCTTGATGGGTAATTCTGTTTGGTCACCGGTAACACTACTAGAGTAGCTGCCTACTTCGCAGAGTGACTCAATTTCTCACTCGTCCCATGTAGGGTTTGCAATCCCGGTACAAAATGAAAATCCCGGGATTTCAGGAAGACAATCTCGGGAATTCCTGGGATACTGGGATTTTATTATATTTTACATTTATGCTATTGTAATTTGTTGCCCATGCCCATCGCAGTATTTGGCGCTTTAAGGAGCGAAAAACCTTCATTTGAAAAAAATTCTCTAATGAATTTACTCTTTGTAACACGCCATCAACTGTTACAAGCTTGGTCACTTGTTCTTCCGGAGTACTTTGATGCGCCTTAATGAAACTTGTTATTTTTGTTTGTTTAGGTTTAGTGCTTTCACTACTGATCTTCCTTGCGAGTGCACTTTGTTCATTTATGAATTATTTTTTCGCAGCTACTAGTTGACGTAACTGGGTTTACAGTTCTAGGCTTCACTATGTTGTGTTCACTCTTTAGGTAACGTAACAAACCACTGGTAGACCAGCCTTTCCAAGGTAAACTCTTGCTGCACTTTGCACACTTCGCACTTTCTCCAGTTGCATCTTTAACATAGTATCGCCACACAAAGGCTTTAGTTTCTACAACATCGGCCGTTGCCATTGTATCTGTTAGAGTTTATTCTTTATTACCTGCAAATCCAAACCACAAAATATATTCTGATGAAATAATTGAACTATATTATGAGATGGTGTAGACAAGACTGTGTAGTGATGTAAATTGCAATAATATTAAAACACTGAAGTCCTATCTTGAGCTCTCTAAGTTAATTGATCATATTAGACAGCATAATTTTAAATTATTTTCTCACTATTATCTTGAAACATGTATATTATTTAGAATCCCGGGGATTTCTGGGAAACAGCATAATTTTAAGTTATTTTTTCACTAATATCTTGAAATATGTATACTATTTAGAATTCCGGGAATTCCAGGGAAACAGCATGATTTAATAACAATGTGACTATATGTGACTCACTAAAATCTTGAAATATGCATGCTATTTAGAATCCCGGGAATTCTCAGGAATAAAGGAATTCCAGAACCGGGAAATTTCAGCCCCAAATCATCCGGGATGCAAACTCTAGTCCCTTGTGATACTGATGGCGGTTCACTCCAGTGTTGTCATGTAGTGACCCTGCGCTGTGGAACTCAACTACGAGCTACCTAGCACGACCACTTTCCAAGACGCCACTCCAGCGTACCATTAGGTGCACCATTCACGTCTCGGATTCAATCCACTATTGATAGTCACTCAGCGACGCCCAACAACTATAAGCTGCCCTCACCCGAATACCATGAATCAATCCGCTACCTCAGCACACCATCAAACGGACGACTGGCACCCGTATTCAAGCCAACCTTTTTTTTGGTCGAGTAGCTTACTTCGGAAGCGCTTTCAGGTACGTAAATTCACTTACAACATCCTCACTGTAGCGCCAATAAACCTTCCTCCGCTCACACTACGGCCAACTCAAAAGTCCAAGTAGCGAGCTACATTCACCACACAGGACGAAGCCAAGGGCTAACTTCACTCTCGAAGAGGAAACAAAGCTGTACACTTTGGCTTATGCCTTATTTTCTCGGAACCAGTTTCTCCCAGCTGAGCAGAGATGAAGCTCAGCGCCGCCACTGCTACAAACAACCAAGAGCTCCTCCACTCCACGTCGTATGACTTGTGTCGACTATTGCTCAGTACACGCCGTGTGAACTCGGTTGTCATCACGTCCTGCACTTCGCCATTTCTTCGATTTTGACTCAGCCGTCTCTAGGTTTAACAGCTCTACAAAGCGACATGTCAGGCCGCAAACTTTCCAGTTACTCCCTCTACAGCTAAAGTTTCTTTTTGAGATCCTGAGACCTCAACGAAACCGGCGTGGTCACTACTCCGAGTACACCCAACGTGACAGCTAGTCATCAACAAAGGTTCTCACTATCGACTACGTCAAAGTACCCGAACTATGTACTGTTTCCAAACACCGGAAACAGATCGAGGCAGACATCTTCTCTAGGTTTTTGTGACTTATAGCTTTGAATCCAAATTGATCGATGAACTAAACTGTCTCTTCTTTTTGTCATTTTCCTGTCGGGTTTGATTCTCCCAATCAAAACTTATTGTTGATCACGCCAACACTATAGCGACTATAAGAGATGAATTTCAATCTTTATGATTTTTGAATAATTATTGTGATTTTTACGTACAAACAAGCGATCAACTTTCGTTCGCGATGTTAACATGGTTACTTTTTGTAAGACTACATCGTTAATATGGCCCTTTGATTGTAGTAAGATATAAATTGTAAACAACACTCCAGTCTATCATGTTAACCAAATATCAACGCACATTTTTCGCAGGATGCGTGAGATATATGAGGGTCAGTGTAACATATCGCTTGGCATGTCTTCACTTGATGAAAGTGAATAAACCTACATTCCTGAGGTTGATACTTTAAAAACATTTTTGTAGTGATGTACGGGTGTGCATCACTATGTTTTGTGAGCTTGTCTTGACTGCAGATGAGTCCTGTCAGCTAGACCATTAAGTTAAACCCAAACCAACTGAGTATTGTGTTACTTCACTTCTTGTACTGGTCTAGTATTTTAATTTAATTAAAAATTGTACAACGCCGCGCTCCTGTAGTCAATCTTTCCCTCTCTTCTGCGTCAAGTTTAGTTGAGGTTGAATTACAAATAACGTGATTGATTTTTAGCAGTTTATCGGATATACTACCGCGAATAAATATTG
Source organism: Platorchestia sp. MABIK (assembly GCA_014220935.1). Classification (NCBI taxonomy): domain Eukaryota; kingdom Metazoa; phylum Arthropoda; class Malacostraca; order Amphipoda; family Talitridae; genus Platorchestia; species Platorchestia sp. MABIK. The sequence continues at coordinate 17,674 of JACJUY010011071.1, forward strand.
AAGAGTTGGTGCTTCTGTGGTTCCCTCGCGAGGCAAGCCCTAAGGCTATAGCTACCTTAACCGAAGACTCTGCTGTCTGATATAGCAACCCGCGTAGCACTTATTTTCAACTAATATGTCCATGCGAATTTTCAACAAATGAAATTATTAACACTGTAGAAAAATTCTCATATGAAGTGTTTGTTTACGTTGAATATTCTACGCCCCTGCCTTCTAATATTTTTTCTTTGTTCAGATTATGTTTTGTTCCATTACTGACAAAAGCTTTTCGCTACATTTTTGTATAGTTTTACATTAACATTTGCAACTACGAGAAAACGGATTGCTTCTTCGCACGCTCTCCAGTGGACGTGCGGTTAATTCCTGCGAATATTGACCGCAGTAAAAGTGTTCTAGATGGGCACTGATGTAGTCACTGGCTGGTCAGCAGTGAGTGTACCTGCTGCTCTGTTGTAAGCACCCATTCAATGGCATACTGGTTTGTCATTAGCAAATAAGAAACCAAATGTTGTATTTATCCTAATAAATACAACAGAGTAAATCTTTTAAATCAAAACTGTATAATCACGCAAAGGTATTCGATAAATAATGCTAGAAAAATTCAAAAGCTTTGATTTTTATAAAATGAACACTAGATAGACTAAAACGGCGATTTTTGTATGCAGCAAGAGTGTAAAAAATTTATATACACACCACCACAAGTATACGGCACACAACAAAATGGTTTTCAGGAATTGAGTAAATGTTTAAATAGGCAGTATGACTCTATATAATTCGAGGCAATTTGACTCTTCAATAAAGTTATATTATGGTTAGTGGTTTCAAGGATGCTATTTCAACATAAATCGAGGTGACAAAAAACAAAAGGAAACATAGGAGCTAACAAAATCAAAGATTTGAGAAATGTTATTAGGAAATTTAAGAGAGTTTCCAAATCATTATCTAATTTTATTCATGTCATGGAAATTTTTCTGAAAATATGCAATTAACTATTAATTTCTATAGTACGAATGAAAAGGTATAATTTGAACGGGCCAAAACAAGACGTTTCCTTCACATCTCCAAGCTCGCAACAAACTATGATGGTTATTTCGTTGTACCGGCCACGACCAAATATTTCGAAGGGAGCTATGTTAAGCGATGTTCGACGTGGAGGAGTCATGGACAGGAACTTTTGAGTATTTCACTCTTATTCCGCTCAGTAATTCAGCCGCGGCGGTGTAGCATGGCGCCAAGCAGTGTTTCAGAACGAGCTTCAGAGGCCTCGACAGCCTGGGTATGATGACGTCACAATAGTTGTAGCAGGGCGACATCAGCCAGGCGTACTGAAATGGTAACTTAAGATATTATTGAAACTAATGAGTGGCTTTAAGGCAATAAATAACTGGGAGAACGAGGTAACGGAACACAAGGTAAGACTATTATTGAGCTAACAACATCGCAGAAATTATTTGTTTTATGACTTTAAATTTGCACGAACTCAAGATACTTACGTAGCTAAGGATTGAAATGCGATAATATTAATGTTATTGAGTGGCTTCATAATATTAATAATTTTTTACTGTAATTGAAAACTTTTTTAAGTTAAGCATACTTAAGCACTTTGCCTGAAAATGCAGAATCCTGGGAAATCGAAGTAAGAAATCAGTCGAATTTTCAAAATTTACCTCTACAATACGAATTAAGGGTGATCTTTTTTCTAGTAAATTACAAACACTAAAAATAATTCTTGAGTGTTACATTTTTAATACTCTATATCTAAGTACGACTCACAGTAAAACTGAAAACTCCGCTCACAATCCCTAGAAGCAAAAGAATAATGGGTGTCAGGAGAACAGTGAGCAGATAGTAGATAACTTGCGCCACGATGTTATAGTAGTGTTGGAAGCAGGTGTTCATCTGGCCTGGCAGTGGCTGGGTCTCAGTGTAGAACATGTTGTCGTAGTCATAGTTCTTCTGCTCGAGGAAATACGTATACGAAAACAGGGATTACATTTTTCAATTCGTGAGTTCATTTGCAGTATTGTTAGACAAGTGTTTTATTTATAATAACTAAGCAATTTTACAATCAAGGCAATATGAAACATAGACTTAATTAGGAGAAGTTCCTCGTTTCCGCCATTCGACATCGTTGACCTAGTTTTTAGTCGTAGAACATAAGTGGGCAGCCTATGGCACGTGCGCTCTATGTGGCATTTCGATGACTTGTACCCGTCGCATTATTATTAAAATGGCCTCATTATTTTTCAGTTCAGGCTATAAATTTTAAGATGAGTGCTAGTAAAGTACTCGCTCTAGCAGACATTATTGAAAAAATCTGAACTATTATACGAGCAGTGTGCAATCGTCCGACACACTTGAAAAACATTTTAAAATAAGAAACATAAATTCGTTAACATAAATTCACGATTCATCTTCTTGTAGGATAAAAACTGAGCCAGTGTCTCTATAAATCTTCTCCTAAAAACAAACGGATCGTACTTCATATGAGTCCATATCTTCAGGGTTCAGAAAAATCTTAAGAAAAAAATTACATTCAAATGCGCAACTAGCATTCAACATAAGGACATAGTTAGAGCGATACAAAATAAAGCCAGAGTTATTAAACTCGAACAAAAAAGTTCTCTTCAAGGAACAATCGGCCATTTCGCTTTTCAACCCCATTCATTCGGCTTTGGGCGGTGTATGAAAATGCGCTAAGATTTTAAAATTCGGTGGTTAGCTGCACTGCGTGCTTTCTCTAAAATTCTTCAGTTCACATTTTTAAAGCATGATCGTCATTGTGAGAGTGTTCCCTGATAGAAGAATTGATCAAATTTGATCTAAGAAACGAAAACTTTCCTAGTTACATCTTCCAAAAAAATAGAAGCGCAGTGCTGCCAATATATGACTGCCGGCAGCCGGCGGGCATACCCATAACAGGCACGCATGCGCTCATCACGTGTTCCCTATTGTTTGAAGTATGACTAAATATTCCAATTATTTTAGAAGTGTATTTCTGGTGGCGTGGTTTATTGGCAGAATGTGTTTTTTTCACCGCAGACTTAAATTTATCATTTAATATTGTCACTATTACGCGGCAAAAAATTTACAAGGAAAGTTGTTAAGAATGAAACATTGTAAAGTTATTATTCATTTCAGCATAAAACAGAAAATGGGTTGATGAAATCTCAAGTGATCTATAAATAACGGTCATAGTTGCACAGATTTCGAATACGGTAAGAACATTACGGAAAAAATAAATTTCTAACCTCGTGAAAGTTTTCTCGGAAAAAATGAAGTCTCAAATTTACGGCTTATACTCGAAAATTTCAGGTCTAAAAAACTAAGTAAATTATCTACTTCGGCATCCTTAACAAATTTAATGTGCGGATAATACTCATTTAAGGGTTCAAAAACTGTTCTCATTCTTGTTTATTATTACGTTTAAAATAAGCTGAACATGAGCCCATTTATCTTCGAAATCATTCAAAAATTATTGGTGATAAAGTAGACGAAGCGAAACTCATAGCCAAGCCATTATTCTGTTTGCATACCTGATTGTTGCATTTAAATCTTGGATTTTTATGATATACACTCCGTCACTTTTTTGCGTTTAATATAAATAGACTACAGCACACTGTTGTCGGTGCCACATATATACATTATCTAAAGAGTCGGTCGCGGCTTCTAGAATTACATTAGTGCGGAAGAATTCTGCAAAAAAGTTACACATGTAAAGGGAATTTGCATTCAGAATACACGTCAAAGATTCAACAGTCATTCGAATTGTTCGCAAAAGATTCCTTTTATATTAAGTGAGCCAAAACGGAATCAATACTTCTCCTTAACGAACGTTAAATGTCGTATTTTTACTCCTAAAATGTTCACCTCTATTTGAATTTGGGTTTTACACCCGATATCTCAATAATATTTTAATTCTTAGAAATAACAAACATGAATGAGAACAGTTTCTTAATTTTCTCGAGGGTGACGTCAGAATATAAAATTCACGCTGGAGACCGTTGTAGATCATTCACTTTCTTTTCTAAACGTGAAAAAACATAAACTTGAGACTGCAGTTTTTTGCTAAGAACTAATTTTTCCAGGAACATTTGGCTTAAAAAGAGAACTTCAGTATTTATCACCTTATTTTATCACCATCAACTCATCCTTTATGCCATGCTGAAATCCATTGTGTTTAGGGGGCATTTTAATGCAAACAATTTCCTCTTGAGACTTGAACCTAAAATTTTAGAAAGTTGTTAAATGACAAATTTTTTATGAAAGCCAGACTTCCTGCTGCTCTTAAACTACACAGTAGATATTTCCTCAATTACATTCCGTAGTAGGGGGTGCAGATACATAGAAGAACGCTGTTCCGTTTACGTTGAAGAAATATTTCGGGCAAATAAAACCTTTGCGGATACTTCAAAAAATAATTAAAATATTCAGAAACGCTTCAAATAAAAAGACACAACTAATGTGCTCGTGGGTGCCTTAGTTTTATAAATTACGAGGGCTTACTGGAATTTCAGGCTGATTGGAAAAGAAAGCACTTAATTCAGTAGCTACATCAGAAATCACGCTTCTGCATGTGAGACAATTTTAATTCTATCGGTAATGCTTCATTGGATAGTAGCGTCACATGGCGTAAATATAGGGATCTCTATTCCTTTATTTTTTTAAATTCCAAAAACCCTGTCAAATTATGGCATCACACTTTGCTCAACGGCAGCGTATAGAGATTTAGTATTTCACATGGATTTACTGGTGCTTGTGAGTGAAAATTGATGACCGTAAATGTGTTTCTTTGGTGCCTGTGCGTGATTGGTGTCTGCAGACGGCCCCAGGGGACTAGGGGATAACCCAAGAACGGATCCCTTCACTAGTTTTTGTGCTTCATTATATTCTATCTTACATGCCCGCAACTAATGGACATGCTTCGCACAGTGAAAGATGGTGGTGGGAGCATCACGCTATATTTTTTCATGTGCAGCGTAGGGCGACTTAATGCGGTAAAAGGAACGATAAATTCGATCAATTAAAATGAAATTTTGTCTGCTCACCTTACTCCTTCGGTCCAGAATCTCAGGTTAAAAAGGAATTAATGGGCGTTTGAGAAAGATGACGATCTTCAGTTCCCATCGAAATAAACTTTGAATTGTCTACACAAGAGGAGATGGCGATTTTAGACTGGCCTTCACAATCTCCGGATAAAGCTACTATTGAAAATACACGGACAGCTTCAAATTCATGTTGGTAAAAAATACCATTTGATCATCTTAACTAACTAAATTATAAACAGTCTGTTTCGAAGAATGGGGAAAAAATCCTCTGGACGAATGCAAGACGCTCATCTTTCCCCGTAAACATCGACTGGAGGCAGTTTCACTCAGCTAATAAGAACTATGCGACCTGGAATTTGTCTTTTAAGTCACATTTATTTTTGTCATCTTACTTAATGCATTTTGTCGATAGTTGAACGATTTTACAGTATATGTTTGATTTCTGTATATTTTACTTCGTTTGATTTTTACCTTTCTTCAGTAGAAGATTCATACCTGAAAAATGCACAGGAACGCATTTTAAAATCAAAATGTAATTTTTGGTACGTTACGGATTCTCTTTTAATTCATCACACGTAAACGGGATTTAACTCAGAAGTATTTATACTACTGTTCGTTAAAAGGATAGGGTATAAATGTGCACACAGGAAATAAAACAAATAAACACAAACTTAATGAATTATAGAAAGAGATTATGTATGGATCTCATAAAACATTTAAAACAGATATTAAACAATAATTTCCCCAAAAGTTTTTGCCACTACGTGGAGAAATTCGTCGTTAGAGATTTGGGTGTGCGTGGCTCACACCCTTTGAGAGGTTGCCCACTTTTGTGTCTGGCCTACAAGGTGCGCCACGAGGGTGGTGAGGGAAGCGAGGAGCCCAGTTTACACTTCAAAGCTAAGTTTTCCATCAGGAACAGAACGCAAGTCATCGCACGTCAGTGTTCTATCATCGAAATAATAGTTGATGCAAAATGCAACCGTTAAATGTGCAGTTCACATCGGTTAGTAATATGTGGAAAAACATTAAGCTACTATGTAGTCTTTACGTGCTTCGAAATCAATTATGTTTTTGTTGGAGCCATGAGTTTTCCGCCAAATTTTTAGGGACATCCAACAAGCTCTCAAATTTTGAAATTCGAGTAAAGTTTCATACCATCTCTTCATTGTTTTGAAATATTTCGCATGTTTAATTTCAACATATCTACGTACAGCACGGATTTAACTCATTAAAGCTAAGTAAAAGTACACTACTTATGTAAATATTGTAAAGATGTAAAAATATCTTTATTTTTCTAAAATCGCTCTGAAACCATTTGATAGTAACGTTCTATGTGCGAAAAAAATTTCTGCATGGTCATTGCTTTAAATTGTGCAAAATACGGTTAATTGAAAAAGGAATTCTGGACCACCTGTTCCTTGGAATTAGTTTTTGCCGAGCCTAAAAAAACATAATACCGAATCCTTTATAACAAACGTACAAACCTCAGTCAATTCCTTCTGTAGCTGCTTGTTTTTCTCCGATCTTCTGCAAAGGTGAAGTACGTAAGAACACAAATTAAGAATATAAAGTTAGCATACAAACAAAACAGCAGTCGCTGTGGTTACGTATGCAGTAATTATCCTCTTTTCACTAAGTGATCTTCGTTAAAATTGCACAGACTTTCATTGTAAAGATTCATGCTGTGCGTTCCGCAGTTTTTGCCTTTTAAAAACGCCTAATGAGTAACAATGTCATTGGGCGAAATTTCATCACCTAAGCAAAATACAAAAACAAATTTGAGAATGACTGATACCACTTCCCATATTCATGACACTTCACAGGGATTAGATCATAAATGTTTTTTTACAATCGTAGTGACCACACAACAGCACCTTTCTTTAAAACTTGTAAGGATTAACTCGTAGTGTTTGAAAACTGATGTCTGACTCTTTGTCTAACTTAGTGTTCAGCATTAAAAATTCCTTTTACTCGTTCACAGCCACACACCTCATCACAGTTATTGTTCATTTAATTTTTATGTGTTAGAATTGCTTTCAGATGATATTCGTTTACAACACCATTTAATTTAAGTAAAATCCTCTACAAAAAGAAAACCAAGTCTCAGTACATTTCAATAAAATTTATCATAAACAACGAACTTAGAATTTCGGCATTGAGCTTTAAGCAATTCAAAATAGGTCAATGGTAACTAAAACGTTTTCAGAAAAGTTGTAACTAAAATGGTAACTAAAACTTTTAATATTCAGAAGCTCAAAGAGCATTACTCTGCCGTATGTGACAACCATACTCACTCTGGTAACGTGCGCTGTACAAAACCTGTACACGTGACAAACATACTTTTTATCTCTCAGCGGACCCAATTCTTTAAAACAATTTTTTAAACAATTTATACAATTTATTTACCACAGGTGATACAAAGGTAGAATGTTTCTTAAGTCTAGTACAATGGTCAAACTAGAGTATAGCTACCTGTGGGCCCGAACAAGTTCAGCGACTTCTAGGGCTCAGCGACTTTCATTTCATTGCGTCTGACATGTCGGACGGAATTACGTATTCTGTTCGACACTCAAGCCTTCAGCATGACCCATCACCAAGCAGGTGCCGGTTGGTTTCCTTACCCAGGCAAAACATTAAATGTCTTGGTCTTCGGCGCACCTTTCGGCTCTCTTGGAAGTGGCGGCACAGTGGGCGATGGGTAATATGGAGCGTTGAGTGGGGAGTTGTAAGCGTCTCTTCCAGATGGGTAAGGTGAAGCGCGCGGCATGGCTTCGTAAAGGGCACTGGGCCCTGCATCACTGTACAGTGGGTAGCTGTGGGTGTCTCGTCCAGTTGAGTGAGGGTTGGCTGTAGAAGTCGAGGTGACCTCAACTTTTGCCTTCTGGTCCTCTGGATCATGAATAAAAGAGGCACTTTCGTTATCGGAATGTAATATTGGGATGTTAGAGAGACATAGAGTTTGAAATCCTGCCCTCCGTCATTTTAGATTTTGACAGAAAAAATGTCTTCCACATCAACGCGAACCATTGCCATGTTCAAAGAGACAATAAATTCGTCAGTCATAGCTAGATTGGTACCATTATGATTGCAAAGCTAGTCCAATAAATTAGATGTTTGCATTAGATGGAGAATAAGTGGTGACCTTCCGTGAGTTTACTTCCATGAGCTGAATTTGAACATTGGAGTGAAAGTAGACGCTTTCTCTCAATAAATCATTAGTTAGTTACAACCACAAAATGCAGACTGATTGCTCTAAGTCAGAATGGAATCGTACGCTGTATAAATGGGAATTATTCAGTTAATGGTCGTGTAACTAGTTGAAATTATCTGAGCACGTCATGAGGCATTTGAATAATTAAAAAAGCTTATTGAGAAATTGATGCTGGAATTTGCTGACGCAAGTATTTGCACCTTTTTTTTAAAAAAGCATGAAACTACAGGCCTCAATAGGTATTACTGGCAAACAAAACCATTATTTCGTTAATTACGTGTTTTTAAATGGCTAAAATGCATTGTTCAAAACACACTGGATAAGCAATTTGTCACTCCCAATTTGGCGCAGGGAGCTGAATTTCTCATTTCAATTGAAGTACGCAAAAATTGAAATTCTGAATATAAACCATTACAGCGTACAGGAAAAAGTTGTTTATTTACTGTTGAAAACATATTTTTAATTACCTCATTACTTACAATACATTTCATGTTATTCGCTTAAATTTTGATAATACAATAGAATGATTAGGCAAAATTATGTTAAATTTTCATTTACTATTATATTATTATATATTATTATTTTTACTATTGCTATTCATATTATACCCTTGCTCTTCTGTGCACCAGCCTCGCGTATCCCTTCTGAGCACCAGCCTCGGGTATCCCTTCTGTGCACCAGCCTCGTGTATCCCTTCTGTGCACCAGCCTCGTGTATCCCTTCTGTGCACCAGCCTCGTGTATCCCTTCTGTGCACCAGCCTCGTGTCCCCCTTCTGAGCACCAGCCTCGGGTATCCCTTCTGTGCACCAGCCTCGTGTATCCC